>PVKS010000047.1:105220-323709 GCA_004027875.1 Aplodontia rufa | reverse complement strand
CAATTACTTTTAAAAAGCATCTCCATACACAATATATTGCATATAATTAATTCAATGAACTATCAAGGCTATAAAGATTAAATAAGAAGGAGAAAATATCATTAAAAACCTCAGCTATGGTCTAAAAGTTAACTAAGCAAAGTGATCTAGTGAACAATCCTAATTAAAATGCCTGATGCAAACAAAGCTTAGACAAAAAGCACTAAAAACAATTGAATACTTATTTTATTAATCTAATGAATCATGTATCATATCATTACAACTTTGTATATATCATTAATTTCATTCCTTTCACTTAAGCCTTTTATTGGGATTACTTCAGTTATTAGTTGGTCTAATGTATTGGTTACCTCTAAATCTCGCTCTACAATCTCTTCTTATCTTGTTGCATAAACCCTTGCGTGTTATTCAAATTGCTTCATTTATTATGATAGCTTCCCCATGTAAATTGTGCTGACTGCTCGCCCTTGCACAGTCCTCATTAGACTAATGAAAACCTTCAAACGAAAAAACTAAACAACCTGCCAAATAAAGGTCTGAGGTTATTATGAAAATTACAACTCTGGGAGCTGGAAGAAGCTCTGTTCATTAATTCATGCTCAGCAAATTGCTAACTAATTTAGTTGCACTCCTCTGCATTAATGGATTATTTTATAAAAATGTTTTCCACAGCCCAAGACCTTTGGTGCATGCTTTTGAGAGGCTTGAATTCTAATCAACCTTAACAGTAAATTAGGAATGTAATATCTAAATAATAATTGGGATGGCATATGGAGGAAAATAGTGTTTAAAATCCCATGAAAGGTGCTTTTGGTTTTCAGCTTCATCTGTCAATTTCATAGTAGTTAAAACAATTGTACTTGTTTAATATTCTGAAGCTGTAGCATAAGATACTGGCAATGATGGTAATGTAAAATTTTAAAGAAAATTAAAAGTATGACTTCTACTGAAACAAACTAATTACGGCATACAGAAGTTATTACATAAATCTCTAGGAACAGTTTGTCAAAAGGACAACATTAAGTGGTAATAGGCAAGAAAAAGTCAAAGGAAAACATTGCACCCAATTCTCCAGAATAGGTGTGCAATTATCTCTTTTAAAATATGTTCAAAATATCATCAGCTGATTATGCATTTAAATATAATAGCCACAGGCTCCATATTAACTTTTGATCTACCATGTCATGTAAACTCCTCCAAATTAGTTCCAGTATCTTTAGGATTTACCTGAGCTTTGCTATCATTTCACATGTCCTGCAAACGAGGCTGAATAAATGTGTTAAATCACCCCATCAATTTGATGGAGGAATTCAAACTGCTCCAAGCACAAGAGACAACAGGGTTATTACTCTGCTTCTTAACCCATAATATAGCATTCAAAGTAGGCTCACTCCATCATCAACCAAGTGAAAGTCAAGCTGTGTACATTCGCTTTTATGCAGGGGCACACGCGTGCACATGTGAGATTATGAAATAGTTTCAATGAAAGCTGACAATGAATGTTAAAGACTAAAATGATATTTTTAAGTGGCAGCCTTTGCCCTATTTAAAAATTTAGATATTTAAAGGAGAGGTTGAACAATCAAGACGTGCTTTTAAAAGAAACTGATCTGGATTTAATGAAAATTAGGCATGAGATAAACAACTCCATTTGTTTTTAGAAAAATCAATATTAAGACAAATAATAATATGTTCATATTGTATTTTACATCTCAGTTTAGAAAACTTCAAAAACACTAAGTTAAAGTATACATTGTAGATATTCTATCATTCTATTCTGTAAAACAATATCATTATCATACAGTCATGTGATATCTGTGGAAACTCAGTATTTGTGTTTTGTTTTTCTTTTATACTAACAAAGAAAAGAAAAACCTCTGAGCCACTGGATTTTAATGGACATTTTTGCACACTTCTAATAAATCGAATCAGGGAATAACAAAAATGTTTTTGTAGTTCTTTGAAAAATAGTGAAAAAAGTGTGTCTATTTACAAAATTAAAATGAATAAAATAAAAGTAGTTGCAGCTGTAGTAAAAAAAATTGGATTATAAGTTAATATTTCCAAAATGAAGTTTCAATTCGGAAAATATTCTCAAATAGACATTGAAAATGTACACATCCTCTATAGCACACTTTAACACTAGACTATGTAAAGTTGCAACCAGAAACTAGCAAAACTAGAGAAAAAAAATCATGGTTTAGGCAATATTGAAATAAATTGAAGAACAAAAAATTACAGATA
Source organism: Aplodontia rufa (assembly GCA_004027875.1). NCBI lineage: Eukaryota > Metazoa > Chordata > Mammalia > Rodentia > Aplodontiidae > Aplodontia > Aplodontia rufa. The sequence continues at coordinate 321,465 of PVKS010000047.1, read as the reverse complement.
CTGAATTCACTAAGCCAAAAAAATAAGTTGTCCAATTAACATCTTTCATGAAGGAAATAAAATAAGAACATTTATGATGACTGACAAATAAATAAAGAAGCAAATTCACGTGTGGAACTAATATGTTAATCTACCAGCAACTGCTCTTTTCCTAACCTGAATGCTGTGACAATGTTAGCCATTGGTGTGACTACATAAAAGTATTTCTTAAAACAGTGAGGAAGTGAGTTCCAAGCCCATCAAAAGGGAATCAAAAAAATAAATCAGGGTTAGCCAAATAAACAATAGGCCTGTATGGTTTTCCCTTGAGAAGACATTTTATCTGATCACAGGTAAAAGTACTATAAATGTCTAAAGTACATTAATAATATTTATAAGACTAAATTCTCAAGTTTCTTTGACATATTAATAAAAATTATTAGTAAATATAAACGTGATTTAGTTTGGTAAAAATTTCTAAAGCCTAAACTTAGAGAAAGTACTGGAGAAGAAATCGAGGTCCTACATTTAAATAAATAACTTTATTTTTTAAATCATTCATATTAGCTTTATAAAAAATTAATTCCTAGAAAATGAAACTTCATGCAAAATTGAAATAGTTCACTTTATAAGTAGTACTTGTGAGAGGTTCAAAGACAAGATCCCTACCCATCAGAGAGGATCTCATTTAACTTTGGACTTATTCTGTTGCAGCCAACCAAGTTGATACCTGGTACCTCCTATGATTTATAGAACTAAATGTGTCTGTTAGTCTTCAGTACATTTTTAATAAGTTCAGGTTCAATAAATTATTTTGTCTAAATTAAGGTTATTAATACTGTCAAAATATATTCAAACAATTACTTTCATAACTATAGATATATAATTGATTGTCATTACTTTGGTAATTTTTAGTTCTAAACTGGGCATCTCACAGTCTTATTACAAAACACTCTACAATATCACAGTTTGTAATTTTCCATTTGAGATCAATTACAAATCATGGCAACTGTGGAATTATGAATTATAAATAATATGCTGAAATCAGTGGTTTACACATGTGCATTTTCCCATCTACATAATCAGACCACATATCTAGTAGCTAACTTGATAGTATAAATGGTTTCCATTGAGTATTTCTATGAGCCAAGCACTCCAGACATACATTTTCTCATTTAAATCTGAAAAGATTTATTTATTGGACTCACTAGTGCTGGATGCTGTGCTAGAAATGCAAAGAAGGTGAGAAGATATACCCTCCACCCTGAAGGATAAGTTTGGGCTGAACACATCCGCATAACGATAAGGGAAGGAACCAGAAGTCATCTTGTAAAGAACAGAGGATGTTCGAGAAACATGGAAGTTCAGCCTGACAGGACAGTTGTCAAATTACATGGTGTAAAAGAATAAACAAAGCCCTTGTTTTAGACCAATCCCTATCATTAAGAAGTTGTTATGGGAATTGTACCTTAAGAATTTTGTTGTCACTAAATATTACTAGAAGTTCTTCATACAGAAATTATAACGCACAACATAATAAAACAGGTGTTTTAAGAGAGCTTCACCTGAGCTTGGCAAAAGAAATCTGCCATCTACTTAAGAGAGAGCTCTGAGATCCGGAAAGCATTAGGAACCTCAGAATTAAAAGTGTTCACATTAACACCTTTATTTTAAAGGCTCAGAAACTGAGGAGGAAAGTCATATTGTAGGTAATTTTAGGGAAAATATAAGAGATTTTGAGATATTTTAAAACAATTCTGGAGGACATAAGTGAAGAAGAAATGGAATGTTAGAGGGTTTCAAAATTGAAAAAACTCATAGTCCTATGATATATATTATATAGCAATATCTGTATATTAACAAATATGTTAATATTATCAAAACATTGAAACCTCTAAAGGATGTCATTCAGTCTGTGTGTGTGTGTGTGTGTGTGTGTGTGTGTGTGTCCTTTTAGTCACATATGATACTAACAAGTTCAGGTATATTTATATGTAACATTTAATGTAAATTAATATAATGCCAACCTAGAATTAAAAAGAAGAAAGCCAGATTGGAAGACTCAATTCTAACTTTAGTAAAGTTAGTAATTTTTAAGCGATGAGATAGGTGCAAAAGAAAATATTTTTAAAAAATTTGTCCACCAACATGAGATAAGTGATGGCATGGATTTGTTTTTCTAAAATGGTCCATTAGGAAGAGTGCAAAGGACACATTTTTTACAAGGGAGGACATCCAAATATAGCCAGGTTGCAATCAATATTACTACCTTTAGCACCCCACCATCCATGTTTATACAGTACCAAAAAGAAAATCTTTTATACAAAGATGTCAAACATTGAAAATCTTGGGCAATGCTCAAAAAGCAGAATATGCCACAAAAGGGTGCTTTTTGTTTTTTTTGGTTTTTTTTGTTTTTTTTAAAGAGGAGACAGTGAGAAAGAGAAAGAGAGAAGCGATTTTTATTTAGTTTTTCATGTGGCTTTTGTTGCTCCAAGACTTCGTTGTGTGCATGGTGCTGGGGTTTGAACTCACGTACCTGTGCATGCCAGGCAAGCGCTGCAACTGCTCAGCCAATGCTTCAGCCCCCCCCCCAAAAAGGTTTTAGTCTTGAAGCAAATCCCCTGAATGTTCTACCTCTTCTAAATTAGTCCTGTTCTAAAATGTTGGTGTCCTGGAGAAGTCAACAGTGAAAGAAAGCTGGTGGTTTGTTGTGTGTGTGTGTGTGTGTATATATATATGTCATATTAAAATGAATTAAGGAAAAATCCTAACCCTAGAAGAAATATTAAGATATGAATTTTAAAAATGTACAGTTATAGCTGTAAGAAGGTGGTAGGGAGGGAGAAAATGTTTACACTTCACATGGTTGCTTTCATGTATCTGGTTCTCAACAAACATTTACTAATTAATTATATCACAGTGGAATACTTAATCCAAGACTGAAATATATTAATATAAATTAGATACTCAACAGTTAGTCCCAATGATAAATACTTAAGTTTGCTATCACTAGGAGAAGTTAATATTATAGACTTTATCACATATTTAATTTTTGGCAAATTAAAAGTTACATAAATTTCATAATTACAAAAAATGTATAAATTAAATTGCATGAGAAGTAAGAAGCATGCTCCAAAATGTGTTGAGATTAACAGTAATTTAAGGAAAATCCACCAAATTATGCAAGGTAGAGGACTGTAAATTAGCAAAACTGCACAGCTGTATGGGGCATAACAGGGAAGTGCAGCCTGAAGAAACAGTGAGTCCGATCATATAATTAAAATGTCAACTTTTACTGCCCATTCCCCTTTATTGAGACTGAGGGAGAAGATCAGCAATGCTTTTAAAATCCAGAAGCTGGAGAGAACTAGGGATGCTTGGAAAAGTGAAAAGATGATTTTTTTAAAGACATGATATGTGCTGCATCAGAGTTTTTCTCAGCATACATCTTACCCTCCTGATTTTAACAGAAGTTCATAATCTTAAAAGCATTTCTACTTACACTTGGAATGACTGCAATACTTGTATGTCTATTACTTCATGATCCACAACTCCTTTTTCATATTTATATTTTGAATGTGCTTTAATTAAACTTTCCCCAGGCTTACACCCCTATTCGAGTGGTCCTTATTTCAAAAATGAAAGAGAATTGACTTAGCATTTAATATTTCCAAACTAATGCTTGTAAAGCCACTGGCTCTTCAGCTGATGGTAACTTAAGATTTTTGTCTAATAGAATGTGAGCTGAAAGCTATTTAATATTAAGAAGAACATAAAATGTTCAAAAGTTGCTGATGATTAAGATTTCAGACCACGGTGATTCTTAGCATACAAATGAATTCCAGTATCTATTTTTAGTATCAATGTTTTCTTAAGAATTATTGCCTTTTGAATGATTTAGTTGTTGGCAGCAAATTACATATAAGAAGTTCAAGCCTAAAATGACACGAACACATAATTAATTTCTCTACAAATATCTCTAAATAAAGTTACTTGTTTAATATAGATATGAGTGGTAAGAAAGTTACAGGGCTATTATGAGGACATGATGAATGCAGTCCTGAAAGAAAACAATTTTTAATTTAGTAGACTCTATCAATCTAGAAAGCCCATGAATATTTACCATTAATTCAGTATGCTTAAAAGTAGATAAAAGAGTGAGTTCATGCAAGAAAGAGCATCATAAAACAATAGTATCAAAATTTATTAAAATTTCTATAATTGCATATCTGCATTTGAAATCAAAAGTAGCATCACATTTCTAGGTAGAATGTTAAAAATTTATTTTTCTTTATAAAACATGTGTAAAAATATGGGGAAGCTGTTGGAATAAAGCTATGGTCTTTGTTCTAACACCAAAACTGTTGAGAAAACCTGATGTGATCAGAAGTCCCATTATTAATAGAGTAAGCTTTTTGTGTATATTTATGGTCAGAATGCTCCACTACATTTCCTAGAAGTGTATCTTGCAAAGGTCGGGTAATGCCACCTTTTGCCTTGCTATTAATCCTTAAAGAATGTAATCTTCACAATTGTTTTAACTTTGTCCCCTGTTTCGTGGAGGCTTCTAGCAATTTAGCTCAGATTAGAGTGTAGTTATAGAGTCTCTAGTCTGTTCAAAGCAAATATAATTCAAGGTGACTCCAGGATTACAGTGAAGAAAGAGCTTCCAAATAATAAGACAAATGCTGTAATGGAGTTGTTGAGAAAGGGCCATAAGAAAAACAATAACAATACCTAGATTAAACTGGAATGCTGTTTCCAAAGATTCTTCATGGTGGCAAATTTAAACTAATAGTAACATGAATGAATATATGGATCACCCATGAAAACAAATAGTCATGAAAATTAGAGGTCAACTTGGAGATCGAAGATATACAAAGCTCTCCATGGAAAATTCTAATGGTATTCATTATTCCAACCACAGAACTGGTTGTACATTTGGTGTTGTTCTATTCAGTACCAACTCTGGAAATTTTACATTTCACCCACTTATTGATCAAAGTTTTGGAAAACAACTAAGCCCTAATATCTTGACCTGTACTGTACATTGTTGATTAACTTTCCCTTGTATGCAACTCACGTGGAACTAGATAAATAGCATCCATGGGAAAATTGAGAAGAGTCACTCATAATTTTCTGTAGGGATTTCATCATTTGCTGAACCCTTGTGGAGCATGGTTTCTTAACTCATACAATTGATTCATATGTATGTAGATACACACATGTGTATATATATGTATATCCATATATATGTATATATACACATGTATGTGTATATATTTCTTAGAACTTCAACTTCTACAGAATCTTATTATTTTTTGTTTTTTTGGTCAGGCATAGTAGTAAATGCATAATAGCAAATGCCTGTAATCCCAGTCACTTGGGAGCCTGAGGCAGAAGGATCATGAGTTCAATCCAGTCTGGGAAATTTAACAAATCCATGTCTCAAAATAAAATAAAAAGGTTTGATAACATAACTTAATGGTAAAGCACTTGTCCAGCAAGGCCCATATTCAATCTCTAGTACAAAAAAAATATTGTTACTAGTAAATAGAAAATTATTCAATAAATTTTGAAATTAAGTAGTTAGAAGTTTGTTAATGTTATTTCTCAATTATGCCTGGATTTTAACATATTCATATGTAGAGAAGATCATAATTTTTCATTGATATTCCACAGTGCAGATAATTACAGACATATTGTGTGACCCTAAGGGATTTAGCAGATATTTTTATGTTGAACGGAAAAATATTTCATGTAAGCGTTTCCACTTTTTGTGTGTGTGTTTTTTTTTCCAGAATATAAAATATTGCCCTTCTGTCACTTAATCTCTCTTCAAATATTTCTTTCCCTTTAAGTACTTACATATTCATTTTTTCATTGTTTTATAAAGAGAGAGGTAGAAAGAGAGGTAGAAAAAGAGAGAATCAATTTTATTTATTTTTTTCCTCTGATTTTTATTTTTCCAACACGGAATTGTTTATGTGGTGCTGGGGTTCTACCAGGGTATTTGCGCAATGCCAAGCAAGTACTCTAACTGCTGAGTTACCACTCCAGCCTATTCAATTCTTTTTCTTTTTCGTTTCTTTTTTCTTTCTTTTTTTTTTTTTTAAGAGAGAGGTCAGTGGATAAGAGAGAAAGAGAGAAACAATTTTATTTAGTTTTTCATATGCCTTTTGTTGCTCCAACATTTTGTTGTGTGCATGTTTCTGGGGTAGGAACCCATGTCCTTGTGTATGCCCGGCAAGCACCATAACCGCTGAGGCACTGCTGCAGCCCCTTATTCAGTTCTTTTTAATATCCTTTTTAATAATTAGTTGTGCCCTTTATGTAAGCATGTTTCACAAAGAACAAATTCTGGGTTGGTTGATTGGTTGGTTGGTTGGTTGGGTTGAGGTGCTGGATACACTCATACGAGGAAAACACTGTATAATGGAGCTTTATTCCCAGCCCCAAAGAAATAATTGTTTTTAGTAACATGACTATTTGATATTTATGTTGAAGAAAATGGGCAAAATATCCATCAATATTTACAAAACTGAAAGACTCCTATCATCATGTTTAAAATACAAAATTTGGAAACGTACTGGTTTCTTCTTGCATAAATTCTAATATGTATGTCGAAGAAAAAGTTCAATTTCCTCATGAAATTACTTCATGAAACAGAGCATGAAAATACACATTAAAACGGCTGAGGCTGTGGAAATGGGTTAGGTCCATACTAACAAAATACTAGCAGGAAACTTTTGCAGGTTTGTACAACCTGTGTTTTGTTAATTGTTAAACATAACTTAGGAATAATTAGTACATTGACTGAGGAGATTCACTGATATGCCACTATGGATTCTATCACCACGTATGTTTCATCCAAGAAAGATTTCCAATAATCTTTTCCATGCTGTTCTGTCACAGGAAACAAAATGAAAGTGACTATAAAGGCAATGAGAACAACAAAGAGCAGACCTTTAGGAATTCAGACATAACAATTCGGAAAAACAAATCTCTTTTAAAAATATACTGTGAATTAAATTGTCACCTACCTTTTATTTTATTTTTTTTTTAGAGAAAAGCAGCAGTTCTTAATTCAGCAGGTCTTTATTACTTTTTTTGTTGAATAGGCTCAATTTTTTACTAATAGTATACAATATTAAATGCTTACATAGTATCATTTCACTTGATGTGGAAACATACCTGATTCTGCGATTAAAACTAGTTCATATACTGAACAAGAAAAATAAAGTCACATAATCATAAATTACCTTTTTCAATATGCATCCTTTTTGACTCATGCCCCATGTCATGACCCGCCAAATCTCCTTCCTTTGGTCCAGGGAGTACATTTGGTGATAAACCCATCAGCATCTGGTTCATAGACAAGCCATTCTGATGGACAGCTGTTCAGTCCGAAACAAAAGAACACAAGACACCATAACACAAAGCGTTCAAATATATCAATTAAACCCTTTTAGACCAGAAGTAAGTAACTAGAATGATCTAACTTTAAAATTCTAATCTAGACTAAACACTGTGAGAATTGATTACCGTAATTCTTGACAATAAGCAGGAAATATTGAAAATGCCACCACTTTCTTTTTGTGTCACATAAAACATAAACCTAAACATTTTTTGAATGACCATACTACTACAACCACTATCAAGGAAGTATTCAATTTTTAAATCTAGTACAACAAAGTCTCCCTCAGTAAACAACCTTCCTTAATTCTACAACTACAATCAATATTATAGTGCTTTTTAATACTTAAATTAAAATTTAATAAATAATATTCTAGTTACCTGAAAAGGCAATTAAAAGGGAAGACACTAAAATCATTGTTTCAAAGGTTAATAGATAACAGAGTTACTTTAAAATTTAGTTCTGATTTCCAACTTGAAAATAAAAGTGATTAATATCAACCAAATGGTTGAATAAATAAAAACAATAATTTCTTTTTATAACTATTAGTGGTAATCTGTCACTATTGAAATGATAAAACACTATCATTACTTTTTCATGGATCCAAATGTCTTTTTTATTGAGAAAAATATTTGTTGAACAATCATACAAATTTTTAACAAAATAATATATAATGTACATAGATTCTGAAGATTAGATTTACCCCCAAGAGTCCCCCCCCAGTTACCCACCCTTAACCCTCCCTTCTCCTTCCCACTACATCTATAAAAAATGTATTAGGTTGTGTAACATTACACGATATCTGGATTTAACACCTGTTAACAGACCACCTCTTTCAATGGCCAGGATCTAGATCCAGCCTCTACAAATGAGTGGAGACATTCAACCCTTGGTTCTCTGGGTTAAGCTGATTTCACTCAGCATAATTTCTTCCATAGCCATCCATTTACCTTCAAAGGCTGCAATATAATTGTTTCTAATTGCTGTGTAAAATTCCATGATATGTATGTACCACAACTTTTGGATCCATTCATCCAGTGAGTGTCATCTGGGTTGTTTCCATGATTTAGCTATTGTAAATTGAGCTGCTATGAACATAGATATTGCCGTGTCAGTATTATGTGCTGATTCTAAATCCCCTGGAAAGATACCCAGGAGTGGAATAGCAGGATCGTACGGTGGTCTCATCCCTAATTTTTTGAGGAATCTCCGCACTGCTTTCCAAAGGGGTTGTACCAGTCTGCAGCTCCACCAACACTATCATTATTGTGATGATCAAACATTCATGATTTTCCCAATCCAGTCAACAATTTCACTCAATAAACTGCCCATGAGAATCATGGTTTTGTGCAAAAATAGAGGAGGAAGAATCATTCCTTAAAATCTTACTTTCTCTGTAAAATATTTTTAAAATATTATAATAATAGGGATAACCATTTGACAAATATCATTAATAATAATTATTGTGGGGATCAATTATAATATCAAATTAGTGGGTAAAAGTTTATGAGGAAAGAACTATTTGCATACTCAACATATTTCTTCACAAGAAATTTGGTAGTTTCAAAAGTAAAAATCCAAACAGCAACAACAACAACAAAAATTACCATTGCATTAGAGAAACCTGGTAGTTAACACCTTAAAAAAAATGATAAAGTGATCATCAGTACTGTACAAAGACCATGTTTCACTGAAAAAGATATTCTATGATTCCTGCCAAAAATGCATAAATTAGATCTAATCATGAGAATAATTGAAAAGTCCAAGCTAAGGGCCATTCTACAAAATAAATGACTTATACCGATCAAAAATATATATTGGTACTGAAAGAAAAAAGAAACGATTGAGAAACTGTTCTATCTTTCTTAATTAAGGGCAACTGAGAGTTTATGATAACTCATTGCTGTGTGTAATCCTTGACTGGCTCTTGGACAAGGAATAAAGATCATCTTGCTAACAAAAATGGTGGCAAGAAAATTGTTAAAACTTGAAGAAAGTCAAAAACTTAAATAATAGCCTAAGTGTTAATTTCCAGATTTTGATCTTTGCTCTGTCATTAGGTAAGAAAAATCTCTTGATCTTTTGTTTATTGAAAATAATAAGGTATTTGAGACAAAGAAGTCTTATGTTTAGATAGGAGCATATAATATTTCTATTATAGAAATAATTCTCTCAGAAAGATTGGGTGAGTTTGGATGGTAAATATACAAGAAATATTTGTATTATAGCTTAAATTTTGTTTAGTCTAAATTTATTCTAAAATAGAATTAAATATAAACATACATGTGTATAAATAAGTCTACATGTAGAGATATATGTGTGTGGATGTTATATAAATTTTTGACTCAATTAAGGTAGCACAGATTACAAAAAATTCTGTTTCTATCAAGAATGTGAAAATACAATGATTAACAAAATAAAATGAATGCATAGCAAAACTTTCAATTTCCCCCCATATGTTCATCATTTTTATTTAATTATTAGGAAAAAAATATTTTTCTTTCTCTAGGAGGACAGCACATTTCCAATGACAATATCTTATAAAAGCATTAGAAATGAAACCAATATCCATCATTAAATGTCTGATTTTAGTGTCAGGATAGCACAAAGGCATACAGAAAATATTTTATTGGAAAACCGTTTTGAAGTATGGGTTACAGAGTTTTACCAACCTCAAAAGTTAATGTTGATTTGGGAATGGTTGTCAAATGATATAAATATTTTTATCAATAAAAAGTTACCATCACTTCATAAAATAAGGAAAATAAGTTTTAGACCAGTCAAATGAAATTTTGATATTTTGTATAACTATGATTGCTAATAACTGACTATTTTATTCATAACTTTATTTCATTCTATTCTACATACACTGAATTATCTAGTCTAACAGTTCTGATTAAAACCTTTGTCTTTTGGAAAAATTCCTTTAGAAGCTGGTAAGATACTCAGAAAATGTTCTCCTGTTGTGAAAATATTCTCAACTATCAACTAACTGCAGTAGATTCTGTGTAATTAGATGAAACATACTGTAAATATGATTTTATAAAGTAATACACAAGCTCTGGAGTAATATATTACATATTGATTTTGTCAACTAAGCTATTTTCTTTTAATATATTCATTTATTGAAAAAGTCTCTAATTATTGCACGCATCAATGTTACATGTTATTTGAATGGCATTTTAACTTTATTCTAAATTTTTGTAGCCATGAGGACCAAGATTAAGCAGTGTGAAAATGTGATGAAATGAAACACAGCCCTAATTTAAAATTTTAATAATACATGACTATAGTATACAACACTGATGATTACTGAGTCAAATTTTAAAGTTCAGCCAATTTAAAATTCCTCAATCCTTTGATCATCTCAGTGATTGAGAAATAAGTTTAAAAATATACTTTCTTTTTTATTGGTGCATTTTACTTATACATAATAGTTGGCTTCATTCTGCTGTATCCATAAATACATATAATTTGATCAGTCTCATTTCCAAGTACCTTCATTATTCCTTCCTTCCTGCTTGTTCTAGTCTATAGACCTCCTTTCTATTATTATTATAATTTAAAAATCCACTGTCTTGAATTTGATTTCCTTTATTCCTGCTTGTGGATATTTTCATTAATGTCATACAGAGTTCTAAAAACAAGTTAGTTATAAAAATGGCGGAGGTGGGGTTGAAGGAATGAAGTTGGATAATCCATATACAGTATGCTCAGACATTACATATTTGAGAATTGGCTATTTACTTCAGCAGCTAATCTAGAAGGTGACTTACTTTTTCTGTTTCATAGCTTAAATCTTTATGTGTAGCACCAAATAGAGGGAGTTTATATCAGAACCTGTTAATGTTGTATCATACTTCATGATATTCCAAACTGGGAAACATAATTTTGAGAGATGGCTATTGCCACTGAGCGTCAGAACATGATGCATCTGAGATCTATTTGGAATGAGGGCATTTTGATTAGAAAAGCCACCTGCACCTAATAAAGTTTAAAATGGTGACAAGTAAAAGTATGACCTACGGATTCTGTCAGACGAGCTCTCAGTCCGCGCTGGGGAGCTGGACACACTGCTGCTGCGGTGTGATGATGGGTGACTGCCAGGCCTCCGACCCTCCTCCAGAGAGGGAGCAGGCGAAGGGCTGTCTGGAACACGCTCCTACAGTGCCACGGGAGGAGAGGGAGGAAGGAAAGGTAAATATGCTGCACATTTATTCAGTGAATGATAATATATCTTTGTTATAAGTAAGGTGAAGAGAAGAAAGCACATCATTTCACTAGCATTTGACTGTAATAAAAGACATCTGTAGCAGGGAGCAAGGTTAAAATTTAGACAGATTTAAATTCTTCAATCCATTGATCTAATTTTTTTCTCAGTACAGCAGGCAAAGAGAGTAATATAGCCGTGATTCTATAGGTAAGCCTCACAATAGTCAGGGCAAATGTTAGAAAAGTGAGCCCAAAGACAACAACCCAAACTGTGTGAGTTCTTCTGGGGGAACTGCAACAGGTAAAATGGTGGTCATCCATGTTTTGGCATTATCCCTGGATAACAAAGTTTATATACATTGATTGCTACTGTTTTGATAATGTTTCCCCATCAACTGTATCTCTATATACTTCTGAAAAAAAAAAAAAAAAGAACCCATTAGACAGTGGGGCTGGAGCGCTTGCCTGGCATGTGTGAGGACACGGGTTCGACCCCAGCACCACAGATGCAATGAAGTGTCGGAGCAATGAAAGCCACATGAAAAACTAAATAAAATTGATTCTCTCTTTCTCTCTCTCACTGTCCCTCTCTCTTAAAAAAAAATAAAAACCCATAGAGAATAAAGAATTAATAGAACAAAGCAAGATTCAGTTCTCAATACTTATCATTTTGAAAAATCTTTAAATATATTTTCCTGATTCAGCAAGTTTCTAAAGATCATTTAGCACACAAATAATTGATGTGTTTGATCAGTGTAGCTGTTCACAGCCATTTCATCATGACATGGTTTGGGCCACACTCAGCTGATCACAGTGCAAGTTATCATGGAAATGGGTTATTATTTAAGCTTGAATTTTCTTTGATTCAAATAATTTTCAGAATATATATAATTCCTACCTCAAACTGAACCACACAAATGAATTAAGGAAAATTAATGCAATATATATTAGTTGTGTCTTAGGAAAACATGATATCATGTTAGCTTTACCATTTGAGATAACATATATATGAGTGATATAACGACTCGTATCCCACTCCACACCTCTCACTCTGACTAAGCTCTGTACCTTCACCATTATAGTAATGTGAAAATACAATGCATAAATGCCTTCAATGAGCTATTATAAATGAAGCTACAGATTAGCTCCTTATCCACGTTTTAACTTCTTTTCACGTTGAGGAAAAATATATATACACTTTCAGATATTAACAGAAGTAGAAGTGGAGGAACTGTTTTGAACTAGGGTCTTCCAGATGTCATTAATTAAGATGAAGCTATACTGAAGTATGTGGGCTCTTGCTTCAACATGGTTAGTGTCCTTCCAAGAAGATGCTGTGAAGATACAAGGGAAGATGTGTGAAGATGAAGGCAGAGATGAGTCAATATCTGCAAGCCAACGATGGCCGAGGATTGCCAGCCACCAACAGAGATTATGGAAAGGCGAGGAAGGACTCTACCTAGACTCTCAGAGGGAGCATGGTCCTTCTGACATCTTGATTTTGGACTTAAAACCTCCAGAAATGTGAGAGAATGGGTTTCTATTGTTTTAAGCCACTTAGTTCATGATTCTTGGTCAAGGTGACCCTAAGAAACTAATATCCTAGGAGTGAAATAGAGCCCAGACATCCAACCAAAATCGTTTCACTTATGTAATATCCCCCCCTTTTTTTTTAACAGGGAGAGAGGAAAAGAGGAAAAGAGAGAGAAAGAGAATCAATTTTGTTTATTTTATCATCTGGCCTTTGTTTCTTTGACACTTAGTTGTGTATGTAGTGCTAGGGTTGGAACCCGGGTCCTCCTGCATGTCAGGGAAGTGCTCCAACCACTGAGCTACCACTCCAGCCTCAAGTGATATTCTTTAATTTTTCAGTACTGTACATTTGTCAATTAACATCTTCAACAGATATGCTGAAGCTTCATTTTTATGGACCATGACAAATAAAATGAACATTATAAATAGAACAAGTGGCCAAGCCCTCTTTTAAAATCCATGTTATAAAATAATTTCCCAATGTAAAAAACAACCCCGTGGGACACTTCATGAAGAAAGATTTAAATTATCAAACAAAAATGTAAAGTTGAAAAGGGGGAAAAAGAAAAAAAACATGTCAACTGAATTCTACCCTCAAAACACAAAGTGCATATTAAAACCTTACAGTGATAATTTGCTGAAATTTAAGAACCTTCAGACTGGTCTAAAATATATGGATAGGTTTCTTTAAGGATAATAAGAACCTCCTCCAAAGAATCGATATGTTGTCAGCATTATATCACAGCACTCTTTACCTCAACTGATGAAATGTTAAGCACTCTATTCTCTGAAAATTGCAAAACTGAGTGATATCTAGGTAAACGTAAGATATATGCAATATATTTTCCTGTGGCATTCCACTTGTAAGACAAAACGAGCAAATACTGTGGCAGCTAGGAGGGAGACAATCACACCAGATCTTAAATTTTTAAATTAACATGTTCAGGGAAGTTCATGGCACATCATGCATTTTATACAGTGTAGGATACTAAAGAAAATGGCATTCAATAGTACAATTTGTAGATTAAAATAACTTGAAATCTGTTTCAAATGACATTAAAAATGAACATTTTATCAGTTATGTTTTGAAATCCTAAGTGAAACATATACTTCTACAATTTCCATGTTCCTTATAATCCACAAGGTGAACAAATGGCTCACATTTTCAAGAAGTGAATGTGTGTGTGTATATACATATATATGTATATAATGTTTTAAAAGACTACAGAATCCACATCTGGATGACCCAGTTTATTTTTTAATTTCTAATTGTAATTTAAAAATAATTGGGATATAAACTATTTTTCTTAACATTCATCCTTACCCTAAACCATGAAGCAGCTTTAAATGGCAATAAGTTTCATATCAAATCTTTGCAATCAAAAATCAAGAGATAATTTTGATTTTTGCATAGTATTCAAAGGTTGACTTTTTTATTTCTTTATGAGTCTGTATACATTTATTATTTAAAGTATTGATTTCTAAAACAGTATAGAACTCCTCTGTAACCTGTATAAACATATTAATAAATTATGCTGCAGCTAATTGTGTGCATGATGAGAGATACATGCTAAATGCCTAACATGGATTTTTTGAAATTCTGATAGAGGCACACAGTTTGTCTAAGGTTTATTTATCTATTTATTTATTTTTGGCAGCGTTTGGTATTGAACTGAGGGCCACACACGTCATACAAGCACACTGCCACTAAGCTACATCCACAGACCATTGCTCAAACTTTCTTTAAAGCTAATTCCTACTAAATCTATACTTGAATTAAACAGAAACATGAAGTATATAAAATGCATAGTATGAACTGGGGAAATAGTATTGTTATGTTTTCATTAAAATAATATTTTCTAAATTAAGCATTTTATTTTCTTTGAAAAGTCATATTAATTCTTATCAATTCATTTAACTTTCCTCAATAATTATTTTAGTAATCTTATTTATAATGTCATTTGTTTGACTGAACAGAGATAAAGTATAATCTAGAAATAAATCACTGCTCTAAAATCATTTTGCCAGGCTGATTTTCCTGCCATAATATATTTCTTAGTAGTGTTAATGTAAAACATTAGAATATGTCTTTTTCTAAGATACTTATATCATAAAACATAAATATTTAATGCATAAAACTCTAGTAACAATGGCTGTACCATTGAAAGGAATTGCTTGTTTAACATTTTCAGTGTAATCAGAAAAATGTTTCTTTAGTAAATATATTTGTCAAAGTTTCCTGTGGTGATTCCTTTAATTCATAAGTTCTTTACTTATTCTCAAATACAGTCAAAATACTGTAAAAATGGGGCTGGAGCGGTGGCTTGGCGGTTACGGCACTTGCCTGGCGTGCGAAAGTACACAAGTTCAAACCCCAAAACCATGTACACAACGAAGAGTTCAAGGACTGAAAGTCAAATGAAAAACTAAAAAAAATTTTTCTTCTCTCTCTCTCTTTCAATGTCCCCTCTTTCTTAAAAAAAAAAAAAACAAAAACTAAAAAGATGACATAGCAACTAAGTAAAAATAGATTAAAGTCTTAATGTAAGATGCGTTTAAATTGCATAGTTCAGGGCTTGGACAACTGTAATATTAATTTAGTTTTGGCTTGTTTTTACTTTAGTTATAGTTTATTTTTAAGAAAAAAGAATACAAAGACAATACTTGATAGTTTTGTTTAAAGAAAATATTTTAATATATGCAAATTTGTGATTTAAATGCTTAATTATTCAATTGAAACTCTATAAATTGAGACAGTCACTTCACTTAAGGTATAATTTCAATCTTTGGAACATAATGTATTATTCTTTGAAGAATTTCATTAAAGTAAAATCCATTGACCAAGATTTGAATACTTTGTTGCACAATAAATTAATTTATTTCAACAGCTTAATTCTTTTATCATATTTATATGCTTGCTTTTCCAGGGGATTCTATAAGAAGGAGAATAATGGAAACAGTAAAGAATTGCTTAGGAGAGAATCTCATAATTATTACTGAAACAAAGTAGATAATGAGTTTTATTCAGATATAATAAAAAAGAGGTAGTTCAACGTCTATAGGGAAACTATGTAAACTGAATTTATCATTTCATTTGTGTAATACCCTTTAACCTCTAAGATGGGCCTGAAGTAGAACAGAGAGGAAGAATATTTTATTTAATTCTTCAGCACACTGCTTTATAGTCCTGCATCAACTACACCAATCAATAAAACACAATCTTTTGCAATGTTCCATCTTTATAAAACTCGCCACAATAAAAAATGAAAATTTAAGAGGAGTAGTCTTTCACTGAAAAAGGTCATACTAATAAACTAATGGTAACAGAATAACAATAAAGGGAAAAGCTGTATGTTTCTGCTGAGTAGAACAAGATAATTCAGAATCAAAGGTGGAATCAAAAGACAGGGTATTCTAAATTTTTAAAGTAAAAGGTATAAAATATTCAGTATTATATAACCTGATTAAACACTTTAAAACTTGAATTATCTCAGCAGCTTCCTTTCCAGAAAAATATAAATTGTATTTTATCAAAGTAAAATATTTTCTTAGATTAAGTATAATCGCAATTCATTTCTCTAAAGGATCATTTCTAAAGCTTTGATTTTATTTTGCTCTTTTAAATTCTTTCTCTGTTTTGGTTTGAGATTTCCTCTCTGAAGATGATACAGAATTAGGGAGGCATAAATTATTTTGAAATAACCTACTAATTCACAAAATTGATGCAAGTGACCAGTTTTTTATTTATATCTAACAAAAACTCGCATGCTCAGATTTAGACAGCTCAGATTTAAATTCATTCATTCAACAAGTATTTACTGAACATCTAGTGTAAGTCAAGCAGGAGTCTAGGCTTTGGTTTTAGACAGGTATATAAACTGACAAAAGTTTCTTCCCCATTGAACATATATCATGGACTGGTAAATGTTGTTAGTGAGGTGCAGAATCATTTACGCTGATTAAGTGTGAGATTAAAATTTCCTTGTTCTGCAAATATGTGCAAAGAAAATGAATAGTAGAATTGGGATTCCAGATTAAGGAACAAGCTAAAAAGCACTTTCAGATACACACTAAATGACACCAACGTACTTACATGTAGTTGAAGACCAGGCTGTCACCATTTTGAAACTCCACCACTAATAGTCATAAATTGAGGCTCCAAGAAATATTTACAATACTTTTAAAGTTTATTTTGATGATGAAACTTAAGAAATATTTAACTTTACTAATATGACAGTAGTAGGATCCCTGAGTATAATCTTAAACAACCTAACTTTCTTCTCTCAATCTCCTTTTGGCCATATTTGTTAGTGCTGGGGGACTATATTATTCCTACATCTGTATGATAATTCAGAGAGCAATATAACTTTTCAGGATACTATATAATAGTATAAGTTACTTTAAGCAGCAAAACATAACCTTGACTTAGGTGTTAGAATTCAGCCCTTTGTAAATAAGTACTAGAAACTTAATTAAAGGGTGAAGCCAAAGGGAAGAGAGAAAGAAAAAGGAGAGGAAGGATGAAAAGTTATGTCCCGACCAGGCCAGTACTGCCATGCGTCAGTCTCTCTGTTCATGACAAATATTGGCAGTAAACTTTTCTGGTAAGGCACAGTGTATATGCTCAGAGGCCACGGCCATTAAGAAGGTCTCATCTGTAGTTTCCTTGATGGATCTATTTAACTCCGTGTTCCTCTGTCCCTTGAATTTCTTGGATTCTTAAATCTAGAGGCTTGATTCAAGTTGTTTGGAGCAAGACTGTTTCATAGGTGATGTTGCAAGCTTCTATCAGGAGGGTATAATATCTGCTTGGCTGCCTTCTGAGGCCAGTCACCAATGGTAATCATGGCCTAGATTCATCACTTCATTAAGACTTGCAATGTGGAAATTATATCATTTCTTACTCATTGATTTTTTTAGCAGACTACTATGACTATAGAATTTTTTTCATGAATTATTTGGTTATTCTGAGAGACAGTTTATATGAAAAAGGCAGGAAAAAAATGAGTGTTCTTGTTCATTTATTTATCCTTAATTCAAACCTGAACTGGCCTTCAAGAGAATCTGTTCCTTAGAATTCTCCAAAAGTTAAAGATGAGTTCATTTTTTTAGCATTATTACAAACTCATGGATTTAAATGTATGTGGTGCATTATGTTGTAATACTTTTTCTTATTGTATTTTCTTTTCATATTTAATGCCAATACCCCCAAAGCATAAACAGAACATACTTAGCTGTTTTTGTAAGTCTGTATAAAAATAATTACAACGGCTTTCTGAAAAAAATATTTCTAAAAGTTATGCATACATCTAGAGATTTTATTTTTGTCCAAAGAATAAACTATTCTGCAGGACTGGGGTGGTTATGGTGCTTAGTGGTTGCTTAGTGGTTACGGCACTTGCCTGGCATGCGAGAGGATGCAGGTTTGAACTGCAGCATCACATACACAAAGTTTCAAAGCAATGAAAGACATGTGAAAAACTAAATAAAATTGATTCTCTCTCTCTCTCTCTCTGTCTCTCTCTCCAACCTTAAAAAAAAAGCTATCCTGCAACTAAAAACAAATATGACACATATGATATCACATTGCTGTAAGATTTTAATCTATTTTGAGAATTAGGTCACTCTGGTTTTACTTTTTATATTCTTTTTACATTTTAAACTTTAGGATGATAAAGTCTTACTAATATATTTTAAGAACTCATTTTGAAGGGAAGCAATAGAAGGTATAAAATTACAAATTCTGTTTTTAAATGTTTTCTGAGTGTTAATTTTTTGAGCATTCCATAGTGTTTGTCTCAGTTTCTCTAGGTCTATCTCTCACTCCCCCCTCCACACACACACACACACACACACACACACACAAACACACACACCAAACTAGCTCAGCATAGAAAACAAACTTGAGTCATGTTCTTCATTCTCAGGGAAATCTGCAATGTGCCATGGGAAGAAAGATGTGCATTTGACAGTGTAGAATCCATTCAGCATTGCCAAATTTCTCAAAAGCAATTGTATATTATCTCTAAGGAAAATGAAATCTTAAAAATGCATTTTCATGTGCACCATGTTCTACAAATCCCAAAAGTCCTTGACTAAGAGAAAGCAAGATACACATTTTGCTAGGTGGTGAGGGATGAACAAGAGAGGGGGCTCATTACAGCCTTGTGACTATGATAAGCTTGACAGGGATCCTTGTCAAAATCCTAGAATAGATGACTGTAAACACTTGGAGGGAAAGCAAAACTAGTGATAAGCAAAAGGTAATGTTGGTGCATAGAGAATTTGAAAGAGCTCATAAATAGTAATTCGATCATTCTGGCAACCTGGTGAGGTAGTATTACAGAAAAGGAAAAAAAGTCACAGATATCCGATCACTTGGCCAAGATCATATGGTCAGGAAGTAGTAGAGCGAAAACATGAACCGTGTAGGTCTTTTTCCAGCATTTATGCTTTAAAATACCAAATATGTTGTCTTTCTTTTAAATTTTATTTCAATTTTGGTAGGAAAGTTTTTTCCAAAGTCCTCATGATACCATTGTGAATGTAAAAATAAAAAGTGAGAAAAATATTGATTCGTTCATGGAGTTTTAAGGTTACTTGATGAATGGTACCAAAAAAGAATCAATTAATAGAACATTTAAAACCATTAAAGAAGTTTTTAATGACATAAAGAATTGATCACTTGATTTATACTGCTTATTTTACTTAGTGATTTAGGGTGATAAAGGAAAACATTCTTTTAAAATTTGGAAATGATACAAAGATGGCATTTATAGTTAATGTAATAGATTGGGGTGTTAATACTTAAAAAGATATACAGGCTCTAAGTCACTGGAAACAAAAAAATGTAGACGAACACAAATTCCTAATGTTAGCAAAAGATGAAAATATTGACTTCATAGAATTTTATGTCAAAAAGGCCAACTATATTCAACTACCAAAAATTTCTTAAGAATTATGACTATATTTTATGGACTATTATTTAAATCAAGGTTTATATTAGTACCAATGTCTCTTCATTGGTCCATTTATTTCTAGATTATAGTATGGGATTACAGGATTTCTCTTAAAAAAATTAACCAAGAAACATGGTAAGGAAAGGTCAAAAGACACTGTAATATTTGTTTTGCAGAATAAAAACACTACTGTACTATAAGAAAGGACTTAAATCTTTAGATGGCTATAAGAAAGAAGATTTAGTAGACTTCTTTCTTTTAAAAATAAAAGTAGGGCAGAGTGACATATGCCTATAATCCCAGCTGTTTGGCATGCTGAGGCAGGAAGCTTGCAAATTTAAAGCCAGCCTGGGCAATTTAGTAAGACCTTGTCTCAAAAAAGGACTAGATTATAACACTCGTTGGTATACACCCTAATTAAAGTCAATATACCATGGAGATCCTGTATACCCACATCTATCACAACACGATTCCAATCACCAAGTTATGGAGTCAATCTAGGGGACCGTTGAAGGATGCCTAGATAATGTGGTATGTATTCACAGTTTACTTTTATTCACTTCCTAAAGAAGAATGAAATCAGGTCATGTGCATGAAAATGGGAAGAAACTGGACATCGTAATGTCGTTGAAATAAGCCAAACTGAGAAAAATAGCTGTAGCTTGTTCACCTTCATATCTAAGAAGAAAAGACAGTAGGAAGTAAGAGGGAGACTATTAGAGAAGAAAGGATTAGGGGTTAGGAGAAGAGAGGACAACAGCAGAATGTGAGAGTAGATATGATCAAAATATGTCACATGCATGCACCACAATGAAATTAAAATTCACTAAAAGGGGGGTGGGCACAGGGGGTGTAGCTCAGTGATGGAACACCTGCTTACCATGCATTCAACCTGCTTAGCCCTGGGGTTCACTCCCCAGTATTAGAGGGATAAAAAGTAAAGGTAGAAGCCATTTGGATGCGAATTTTAATTTGATTACTACCTTATTCTTAAATTTCTGAAAATTTTAGGCATCCTACAAAATCTTAGATGGATAAAAGTGGATGGAGAAGATGTAGGGATCATTTCTCTACTTTGAGGAAGCTAGATTACATAACAAATAACATCTCCAGTCTGTCTCTTTATAATCTTTTTTGTTTGTTTTAGAGAGAGGGACAGTGAGAGAAAGAGAGAACCAATTTTATTTCATTTTTCATGTGGCGTTCTTTGCTCCAACACTTCGTTGTGTACATGGTGCTGGGGTTCAAACCCCCATCCTTGCACGTGCCAGGCAAGCACCTTAACCGCTGAACCTCTAGCTCCTCTTTATATTCTGTTAGTGTTATACAGTAAAAAATAAATGGGTTTCACTGACATATAACACACTAATATAGAGTGTATATAACAATTTCATATATCTCTTAGATATTTAATAACCAAGGATTTAAAATAAAATTATCATAGACTAAAGAGAACATGTCTATTTATTCCTTAAAATTATCTTTCTAAAATATTTCCAGTTGTCTAAGAAAATCAGTCATAGAGAGCTAATTCAATTTTGACACTGTCTCAAAAAAGCTTGCATTTAAGGCAAAAATCAATGTTATTTTGGTATAGTCTTCCTTTTCCTGGTTTTCTTTTCTTCAGGGCATTTAATTTTTTCAACATTAAAATCTTACTCTTTTAATTTCTCTCCTACATAGCATCACATTTTTGAGAGTTTAGGTCGAGCCGCCTCAGTTACAGTCTAAGATTCACATGAATTTAAGTTAATGAGAAATCTAAAGCACAGATCAACAAGCATTTTCGGTAAAAGGCTAGATAGCACGTACTTTACTCAACTCTATATTTTGTTTGTGAAAGTAGCCATAGACATCACATAAATTAAAAAGTGTGGCTGTGCTTTAAATAAGTCATTTATGTTCACTAAAATTTAAATTACATATATTTTTCGTGTGCCATGAATTATTATTCTGGTTTTCATTTTTTAATCATTTAAAAATGTAAAACCATTTGTAATTCATGGGTCATACACATGATGGGAAAAAAGTGGATTTCGCCCAAGGGCTTCAACTTATAGACCCACACTGCTCCATTTCTTATACTGTTACGAATGTCAATGAAAAAAATTATTAGAGCTTTTTCATTTCACAGAACAGGTGACAAAAATATTTTGAGAATTTGTAACCTTAAGAGATATGTTGTTAATGGATGGCTATGGAAGAGATCATGATGAGTAAAATCAGCTTAACCCAGAGATCTAAGG
Source organism: Aplodontia rufa (assembly GCA_004027875.1). Classification (NCBI taxonomy): domain Eukaryota; kingdom Metazoa; phylum Chordata; class Mammalia; order Rodentia; family Aplodontiidae; genus Aplodontia; species Aplodontia rufa. The sequence continues at coordinate 299,116 of PVKS010000047.1, read as the reverse complement.
CTCGATTGTCTCCACTCATCTGTGGAGGTGGGGTCTAGACCCTGGACAATGAGAAAGTTGGTCTATTAGCATGTGTTAAATCCAGATAAGATGTAATGCTTTACAACCTAATACTTTTTTTAGAGATATAGTGGGAAGGGGAAGGGTGGGATAAGGGAGGGTAATTGGGGGGGCACTCCTGGGGGTAATTGCAATATCCAGAATATATACACATTTTATATTATTTTGTTAAAATGTTGTAAGGTTGTTCAAAAATAAAAAATAATAATAAAAAATAAATAAAAATTCATTTATGACACTAAAAAAAGAGATACATTGTTATATTTTTTTTATTAAAGACCTTTTTCTTTTTTTAAAGAGAGAGAGGGATAGTGAGAGAGAGAGAGAGAATCAAATTTTTATTTGGTTTTTCATATGGCTTTCATTGCTCAGAAACTTCGTTGTCTATGCAATGCTGTATGCAACCCATGTCCTTGTGCCTGCCAGCCAAGTGCTCTAACTGCTTAGCCACCACTCTAGCCCAAGAGCTATGTTTTTGCTTCTCTTTTGTCCTATGTATTCTTCTTGCCCTTCTCATTTGAATCTTATTCTTAATTCTTGTAGCTACTAAAAATTGTAAATGGTAGATTCTACCACATAGAAAATCCTTCACATTTCTATTTTATCTTCAGAAGCTACTTCTTCTGTTATAGGAGTAATTCTTCTTTGGCATTTAACATTTCACTTTCAATCAGCCTTCCAATTTGGAATCTTCTCAAGCGGACCAACTTACAGGCACTATTCTGATTACCAACACGAACCCAACACTGTTCACTGTGATATAGGGGCCAACCATTTTCCTTGGGAAAAAAAAATAAAAACTTTCCCCAAACTAAATTTAATCAATATATACTAGTGTTGACTAAACACTTCTTGCACTATGAAATCTACTAATATACAAATTAAAAGAGTTTGATTTATTAACCTATTCTCTAATATCTAGAACATCATAGAGAATCAAGTTCTCAACTTTATCCTTTGAGGCCACTTCCTTCATTTTTCTCAAGTCTTGTGGATGTTTTCAAACCCTTAAATTTATTAACATTTTCTCTTACACTTCCGGGAGTGCATTTACTTTCTAAAATATTTATGTCAACGTTAAATCTGAAGCTACATAGACTGTATCACAAGAAAAGGTTACCCTGATGCAAATGGGCCTATTAGCACTTCCACAATAGCCAATTCAACTTCCATTTGGCATGGCTTTAGGTTTCTATAATCATTCTTTTTTTTATTAGAAGAATATAGAAATACAAAAACATTATCAAAACATTATCAATCAATGGATATACACTTTGTTATTGAGGGGAAAAGCCAGATCATGGATAACCACCTTGGATTTTACCTTTTGCAGTTTCCCCCAGAAGAACTCATGCGCTTAATTAGAGCAACTGTCCCCTTTTTACCTGCTATTATCGCCATTTATATCATCACCATATTCAAATTCCAGAATTTCTTTTAATCTGTCTTAACCAAATTTCTGCAAATATTAGCACAAGAAACTAGGAAGTGGGATATCAATATAACTTAGTAAAAATGCTGGCACACATTTTAAGATATAAAGCTCCATCACTTTCTTATTCTTGTTTTTTTTTTTTTTTTTTTTTTGCATATTTCCTTACTTGTCTCTATCTGCATCCTCTCCGTTCCTAAACTTAATATGGGAAAACAACACAAATGTTGCTGACTTCCAACAAGCTAGTCCTGGATTATTTTACAAAACTTGTCCACAGAAAAATCGATTTCTTCCTCCTACTACCTAAACTTAGGCAACAGGGATTTATTCAAGTGTGCTCCATTAAGTATTCTAATTAACATTAGATTTAATACAAAATTTTTTTAAATGTGTGCATGTGGAAAAATAAAATATACCAAATCTACTCATGTACCTGGCACATGGAAACTATCTCATGCCCAAATTATGTACACGTCATAACTAAGACAACTATTATACCTGTTATGATTTTAAGTTACTAAAATTTGCTTTTCTGTCATATTTTTACTTTATATATTAATATGAAGCCTATCTAAAATGAATATTACATAAAAATTTAGTTTTAAAAGTGAAAATTATATAAGTAAAATTACAAGATAGTTCTTTAGAGTATTCCTTAGTAATTTCTAAAAATGTGAATGATCGCATTTTTAAATTAATATTTAATAAGCTGCAACGTTTTACTAAAGTAGCCATCAAACACAATAAGAAGACTTACAAGTTTTTTTCCCCCTCACCTAAAATCTTCTAGGTAACTTCCATGAATGAGACAGGAGATTAGAATGTTAAATTCTCAGTAATAAAAATTACCAAAAGTTATCATAAATTAGTTAAACCAGTGACATAATTGTTTAACAAATCATCTAGTAACAGAGGGATTCTCTAAGTCATTCCAAAGAAAAAAGAGTTTTGAGAAGGTTCCTTCTCAGTTCCTTGGCTGATAACAATGAGGCTGGTCCTCACTGCCATGCTCACAAATAGAGATTTTTTACTACTTGATCTTGGTCTTCTGTAATGTATTTTGTGAATTTTCCTTTAGTAATTATACTCAAAACCTGACATAAGGGTCTGGTATGCATCTGTGTTTACAGAGCCATTTTTATAAGAAAAATCCCTGTTTGCATGTTAATCACCATTGACATGCTCCAGACAATAACCTAAATACAAGTGTATTTTATTCAGGAAAAAAAAAAAACAGGCAATCATGATGTCAAATGAGAATCATGCAACAAGAAGTATCTTTTACTCAGTTTAAGAATTGATAATCTGGGGCTAGAGCGTTACAGTGCCTGCCTGGCATGCGCAAGTAAATGAGTACAAAACCCAGCACCCACGTACACAACTAAGTGTCAGCGCAATGAAAGCCACGTGAAAAACAATAAAAATTGATTCTCTAAAAAATGAAAAAGGAATTGATAATCTATCCTTTTTCTTTTTTCCCTTTCCATTACTGGGAAATCCAAGTAGGGTTTTATGCATGCTAGCCAAGCACTCCACACAGAGCTACTCTCCTGACCCTTTTTTATTTCTTTACTTATTAATTCAATTTTGAAACAGGGTCCCACTAAATTGCTCTGGTTAGTCTTGAACTTGCAATCCTCTGAGTCAACTTATTGAGCACATGGGATTACAGACAATCTTTTTTTTTTTTTTTTTTTGTAATGCTGGGAGTGAACTCATGGCACTTAACCACTGAGCCACATCCCCAAATGTTTTTATTTTTTATTTTGAGACATAGTCTTGTGAAGTTGCTAGGGCCTCACTAAGTTGCTGAGGCTAGCTTTGAACCTGTGGTCCTCCTCCCTCATCCTCCAGAGCCTCCGGAATTACAGGTGTGCCCACCTGTAACACACAATCTATTCTTAATATACTTTTTGTGTTATCTCTTATTCTTCACTGAATCTGACAATAACCATCAAAATATTTTATATAAATATGTATTATAAAATAATATGAATAAGCCAGGTATGGAGAGAGGCTCAAGAGGCTGAGGCAGGAGGATTGCAAGTTCAAAGCCAGCTTCAGCAATTTAGTGAGGACCTAAGCAATTTAACAAGGTCCTGTCTCAAAAAAAAAAAAAAAAAAAAAAAAGAACTTGGGATGTGGCTCAGTGATTAAGCTCCTCTGGGATCAATCCCCAGTGCCAAAAATAAATAAATAAATAAAATAATATGAATTAGAAGATATATTTATAATATGTATACATGTATACATGTATACACAATAGCCACATAATATACATACATCCTTTAAAGTAAAGTATAGACACATATCAGAGACAAAAAGAGCAAGGGGAATTTTATATATATATATATATATATATGTGTGTGTGTGTGTCTATATATACACCCACACTCAAGTATGAAGTTTATATAACAATATTGCTGCTTTCCATTCACAACATATTTTTGAATTTATAATAACTCAACTTTATTACTTCATTTAGTTAATGCATCCACACTGTATTATCCATTTTTTAGATATTGAACAAATCAGAAAGTCTAAGTTACATGCCCAAGGTGACACAGCCAATTAAACAGAAGATTTTAATCCTCATGATTGTCTGATTCTCTACACCTAAAGGTTTATAATACCACAAGCACAAAAAGAAACACTTACATATACCACATGTACACACCCACAAGTAAGAATGCACATAGCTGAACTGCATCATTTAATTCCCCATGTTTTCTCTCTTAAGAAAGTACTTACTTCTCTAAATATTGTAACCCTGGGATATTTACTATTAGGGATTTTTCTTATGACCTTTTTACTATCGCTTAGATTTTAGAGTTGAGATTTACTTCTGGATTAAAAAAATAGATTAAAAGATGGTTACTTAAGATCAATATTACAAAACAATATAACGAGGAATCAATTACCTTAATAACAGATGTCTCCACTCTGGATGGAGGACTCTGAACTTGGGCTGCGGCCGCCATGTTTGCAATGGTGCTGAGGTGGTTCATCTGGCTCATTGCCATGGTGACAGATGCTGGAGGTAGGCTGACAGGAATTAGAGGGTGGGGCATCATCATAAAAGGAAGTTCCAGTCCTATAAAAAATATACATATGATCATTGCTGTGTTCCAAGTCAAACCATGAAATGTGGTATATCTCACTTATTAAAATAGTTATGTACATAAATCATTAAAATTGAAAAATACTATAATAATGGCAGTCAAATAAAAGTATTGTTCCTCTTTTTATGTAGCAAAACTACTCACCATTCAGGGAAATTAGGCTTTCAACTAACTAGCTTGATGCCATGGTTTATCATACCACCCATCTTCATGTGTTTTACACAGATGGTCAGTTCTTTGCTATATTATTCCCCTGATCAACCTAAAATCTTATTTAAAGCACTGTGGTTTTCTTTAACTTATCGCCATTACTTATCTAAATGTAGTATATCCATTTAGAATGACTCTTTTTTAGTATCTGATAACTCAACAATTTTTTTTTTGAAAGCTGTCATTTTTATTGCTAAAAAAAATGCCATCGTACCATTTGGCAGAAGGTGGCTGTGCTGAAGCTGGTTGAGAGGATGACTAAGTGGAAGGCTATACACTCCAGGTATGCGGGGGTGGGCAACAGAAGCCTGAGATCCCTGGGAGGGGGAGGAGTACAGTGTTTCTTTATCCCAAGAACCTTCACTGCTGCCTGTGGGGAATGAATATAAATTATTTGGATATGATATTATTCCAAATATTTCAATGAGTACTTTGAAATGAGGCTTACAATAAATATATCACATTTGGAAATTGGCAAAATGATTTTGAGGGAAATGAGCAGAAGAAACTAAATTTCTTGTAAACTGCATTTTCTTTTCCTTTTCTTGTTTCTTAGTAAGAATCTCAAATTCTTGAAAAAGCAATATCTGTGCAACACTTAACCTATTTATGGAGTTTAATCCCATGTGACTAACGATTTTCATATTAAATGGACTCTATTATATAGAACTAGACAATCACTCCTTGGAACTGAAGTATCCCGATGATTATGCAATGCAGAGTTATTCTTGTAGTAAATAGTATCATAGTCACCATTTATATTTAAAATGACTAATTTAATTCTACCACAAAGCTAAAAATGGAATCTTTAAATGCCTAACTTGGTTAGACACTCTACAGAGAAAACAAAAGATCACTTTATGAAAGATAAAAGAGTAAAAGAAAATATTTACTCGGCACAAATAGACACATAATTTATTTTCAAATACAGAAAAATTTTAAGTTTATTATTGTGACAATGTCAGCATGCATTTGAGGGTTTGCATTTCAAGATGGGTTGCAAATGTTTTAGGCATAACTAGATCTTGAGAGCTGGGGATGTAGCTCAGTGGTAGTTCACTTGCCTAGCTTGAAGGCCATCCTGGGTGTAATCCCTAGTATAGCAAACAAAAGGTCATTTTAGAAAGAGAATTTTGAAACACTTAAGTAGATTTCTCCTTGGAAGCGCTTGTAAACCATTTCTAAGTAGCATAATTCATCCCTTAATATAAACTATTAAATATATAAACTAGCCATTTAAAAATTTTTAGTAATATCCCTGTCCATTTATGAGTTCTTTATTTCTTTAAAAAAATAAAGAAACCATATTTTCATATAATATGCAAGGAAACAGCAAAGTTGGTAAAACTCCAATTTAATGCTTTAGCTCTACTAAAAGACTCATTGTAAAATCTCTACGACATAGTTTTTAATGAAGAATACTTCATTACTGCCATGATTTTTTTCCATTTACTTCATGAAGACAGTTAAGGTTCAATATAAATTCAAACTCATTAGCTCAATACTGTCTGGATCTTAGAGTAAATTGTTCAGAAGTGGGTAATGAAAACTCAATTCAAATTCTCCAGCAATCAAACAAAGCAATTTTATTAAACAATGAAAAGAATCAATTAAAATGGATATCTTTATTATCTTTATTATTTTACAAGACACCATGACAGCTTTTGGTTTAAAAAAGGGTTTATAGCTTTATACAGAAATGACTCACATAAAGAAAATCTCTCCAGCCTGCTCCTAAACTCCTACACTGTTACATAAAGGTTCACATTCATATTCACCAAGTTATTCACCTTGGTCTTCTTCTCATCACTTTTTGACACTTACACCACTCAAATATGCAAAAAACTATACATATAAGAATTCCCAAATGTAGAATGTCAAAAGGGTGTTATGATAAAACATCTTAAACATCTTCACTTTACCAAAGCATGTGCAAACTTTTTTATAATATAATCCATAAAATCTTTGAAGCTTGAGAGGTAAATTTAAGGTGTAAAACATAAGGTAAAGTTCTTATTAAACAACTCTGAAAACAGACATTAAAAAAAACTACGTATTTTCATATCTCTTTTGCATCACACAATATCAGTCCCCTCTGTGTGGGTAAATATCAATAGTTTATAGATGAATTTTCCATAGTAATTCTGTAATGCTAGATTGAATTTCTCACTGCCTAGAATGTTCCTAGCCATCTCCGCCAATCATCATTTGTTAAATACTCATGATGTTAGCTCATTTGGGTAATAAATAGAACAAACAATTAAGAAGCTAAGTCTGATGAAAAATATACAATATATAACCAAGTCAGCTGTAAGTGATTTTTGCATTATTTATAACAGTCTTCTCCTTTATTAGCATGAATAAATAAGAAATGAAAATAAGCCACTTTGGAACAAGACATGCCTATCGTTATTAAATGTGTGATTCCGAGTGTTTTAGTTTAAGACAATACATAGTACAATATAAGCCAGTATATATGTACTTTGCCTACGCGCACACATGCATGCAGTGAACGTGCCTTTAAGATTAAGGTTTACCATTATGACTTCAAGGGATGACAGCAGAGTCAACAGATAAAAAAACTTTCCCTAATTTGGTAAAGGGAGATAGAAAACAACTGACTCATATCTTTTCTTCGATTCTTACATGGAACTCCACTGTTTCTTTGACTTTACAGTGAAATAAAAAGATAATCCTGATATAGCCCTAGTATCTTCAAAGAACATATTCTATAGTAGGAGGCAGAAGCATGTAGACAAAACTCAAGTTATGATAAAATTGTAAAACGGTAAAGAGCCAAGGAAAATAGTCATGAGTTTCTGAAAAGACTAACTGCAAAGTTGTTAATAATTTCCTCTCTGTAACCATGTTTTAATGTCAGGAGGTGTGACTGAGGGCAGAAGTGTCTCCCAAACCTAGTCCTGAACACAGGAATTCTGGCTGGACAACACCATGGGTACAAGCAGCAGTGAACTGGGCATAGCAGCATACACCCCCATTTATTCTATGATGAAATCAAGCGGCGAAACCACACGCACCATGAACTTCAGCTTGCAATGCTATGGCATGATTTGAACCAGGGTAAAAATTGACAAGAACATAGTCCTGTAGCAACCAGATATAAGTGGATACAAGAGTGTAAGACGGAAAGCTGGAAGCAATAACTACCAATTTTTTATCTCCAGCTAAAAACTATTTCTTATGCACTGATATAATCTGGAACAATTCATTTACCCTGCTTAATTATACTTATATTAAAAATAAATCAATAATTATGTATTAAGGTTCAATGAACATATATATATATATAAGTGACTTATTTAATGTTCCTTCAGTGTAAACGATGTGCATTCATCAGAGACAAGCAAGATTATCTTAAGATTTAGTGTAACTGAAATTTAAATATGTAAGGACTAGGTATGAGAGATTCTCTCTCTCTCTCTCTCTCTTTAATCCCTCCTTATCCTAATATTAAAAGTTATAAAGTCTAAAAGAGAAAACAATTTGATGAATTTTATTAGTCTTTTCATGGACTCAAGACACTTTTCATTGGCTTGCTCCTTTTTTATATTTTCCCTGAACTTAATATCACATACTTTATGGGACAAGGATTTAAACACAGAAAATACACACTTCAATTTTGAAAGCTTTCCCTAATGTAAAAGCAACCAGAGATTGGAAGTCAGAGTTGATAGCTTACAAATAGAAAATGGATCTAGTTCTCTTTAATTACTGCCTTCAAACATTTTTTATCAAGCTTCTCTTTTCTGTAGCTCAGTAGCCTTGGGCAGATTTTGAGCAGAACAAATTATTTCCAGTTAGCATGCATTTCCACTTCCTTATTCCATAGCATTGGCCATTTCTAGAACCTAGGTATAAGTGGGCTTGTTCACACTTTCATCCAACTTCTCTTTCTTCTCCTGAGTAGTATGAAAACAGATTTTACCCAACTCTTTCTACTTAAATTCTCCGGCACTCCAATTTCTGTGACCATGCTTAATAGCCCAGTGATATTTTGCATGCAGCAGGTGCCTAAATTCCAAACATCTGCTCAGAGGTAACGTCTGGTGTTTCAGGGGGCTTTACTTCCTAATGACATAAGACCCTGACAATGCAAATCTCCAATTTTGTTCTTCTCTAAGCTCCTTAAGTTGCCACTACCTACTGAGACTGAAGTCCTTCTTCTGGTGTTGGTCCTCTTGATAAGTCCCCCTTTCTACCTCTCCCCAGTACTGCTCAAATATGCATGAAAACAAATCCACAAATCCACAGTTTAAACCAAAGTAGAAATCCAGTTATGAACTAAGGTGTAGGCAACTGCAACCATTGAGTAATTATCTTGAAACTTCACTCCCTTTACCTTGGCAATGAGGAAGCATGCTGAAATAGAGATCAACAAGCTATCGCCCTATTAGATGCTGTCTCTTCACGGGAATAGGTTCTTCAAATGCCCATTCTTTTTGGCAGTTCCCTCTGCTAAACAATGGAAGCCATTGTTCATGGAGTTTGAAGTAATAGTTAATATAGCAATTCTGGTTTGCTTGCTATTCGTAAACACTGATTGTTTTCAACTCAATTTGAAATGAGAGGTACCTGATACCTTTTGTCCTTGTGGTGGACTACAGGAAAAATTATTTTCAATATTTTCTTATACATGCTGTTAAACAGAAATCTGTAAGAAATGTAACTTTATAAATATTTTAGTAACTGATTCTCACAAATAAATGGAAAGAAATGCAAATATTCAACATTTGAAATATTATTTCACAAGTTAGCGAACTTTAAATTATTGATTGAGAGAAGTTCAAAGAAAATATTTCTATGAGTACAAAAATTAAAGAATGATTAGATGTGGAGATAATCATAGAAGATGCTCACTTTGATTTTTTGAAACACAATTTTTAAATAAGAAAGGAAATAGTGAATGTTTTAGGAGAGAAAGTTATTAGGTTCTCTGTAATGAAAATGCAAAAAATTTTTCAGCGTGTGTATGCATGTTTTAAGTATGTACTTTTGGTTCATTACTTGCATTCATAAATCTATGTGATGAGATAGATTCCATAAAAGATGAGTACACTATTTTTAAGTGAGTTTTGGATAGAATGCAAGTAAAGTAAGTAAATAAAATCAGTGACCTATAAATAAAATTCCTTTTAAATCTGCATGCACTAAAATAGGAAAAGTATATTTAAATATTATCCTTTATGTCTAGGTGACATGTGACTAGTTGTTCTGATTTTCCCACAGACTGACCCTGATAAAGGAGGCAAATCTCAGAGGGACTAATGGTCACACCAGTGCTTAGTGAGTGACACTGATAGATTGTGACAGGAACCTGACATTGTCAAGACTTGTTTACAATGAAAATGCTCGCAAGTACGGGCACTTACTCCATACCATTGGAGACCACTTAGAAGAACATCAGCTGCATCCTCGCAATGTAGAAAACACAACTAAGTAAAAGCTTGCACTACTCACAGGTGCTGCGGACATTGAGCTATGACTTCAGAGATAGATGAGAATAAACTAGTTATTGGAATGATTGCAACTTAATGAAAAATGGGTTATAAAATGTCATCAATAATGCAAGTGTTTTGTAGAAGCATTAGAAATGGGCCTTTCATGAATTATATAAAATAGTTTTTATTTTTTTAATTTTTTTGTTTAACTAGCTGAGTGTAGCAGAACTCTTTTAGCAAACATAAATGCAGAAATCTGGAATTTTGGTTAAATTTCATCAAACTGCTTCACATAACAATGTGGACAGAAGAAAATTTTAAATGTTTAAATTTAATTTTAATTGACATATAAAAGTTGTATATATTATATATTTAAGGATTACCATGTGATGTTTAGAGGTATATTGGGGTACAATCCAAATTAGAACATTTTTGTTACTGTGTTTTTGTTTTTTGGTGTTGGGGATTGATCCAAGGCCTTGAGCGTGGTAAGCACATGTTCTGTACCTGAGCTACGTCCCCAACTAAACTGGAACATTTTTAATTGTGCACCTGATTAATTAAGAGTAGTTGCTTAGCAAAGAAAACCTATAAGTCCCTCTTATTTAATATTATAAACTAATACCCTCAGAATAAACCAATGTCCAACTCTAAAACTTATATTTGCACACATTTGATTTGGAAGTTCAATGGAAAACACAACTGCTTTGCTGTCATATAACCAATATTACATGGTTTAACTTTTAAAAATCACTTATTTCTTCAAAGGGAATAATAGTACTATCATAAGTTTTAACCACCCCATTACCAATAAATGTATCTTTTAGGTCAAGATGTTATTTTCTAAACAAAAATTAGGTGTAGCTTATTTTGCTATCATTAACTCAACCTTATTCTGTGGCATATGAGTGTCAGCTATTTGATAAGTAGTGATTTGAAATTCTGTCCATACAACAGGAATTCTATTTTACTTGTGATGTTTTCTTTTGAATGCTAAGCTATTTTAGTTTTTATGTAAGGGTTATAATATAATGCAGGTGCTATTAGTGTTCTTGCACTCATCAGAACTCCACTAACCTAAATTTCTGCTCCTACCTGAGAATTTTCTATTGCCTTATATAAGCCATAATGTTGAACTGCAATAAATTAACACATTGTACAAAAAGACATAAAATAATGGAAACTAGAACTGCTTACTTTAAAAGTTTTCTAGAGTTGTTTTTACCATAGGTTAAAATTTGTTGAACTTAATGAGAAATAGTGAAATCAGAGCCAACACTCAAGTTATTAATGCCATATGCAATATATTAAAAAGATACCTAACTATCGGACAGGCACTATTAAATTGTCCTTTTTTAAATCCTAAGAATCCTTGGATAATTGTGGAAAACTTGAACAAGAGTTTCAATTTTAAATGGCTTTGATTTTGAACTCATGAAAACATTTAGAATGAATTACTTTACACAGAATGCAATACTTTATGTACTTTCACTTGTTTCATATCAAATTCCAGAAAGTTTTGATGCAACTTAAAAGAAGTAGAGCCATTTCAATAAAGATAAAAGGTTAAGTAGTGTACGTGTAGAAGAAAGAGACAATTATATCAGAAAACACTTTGCTTTTTGATGCTGCTGTTGTCTTTGGACTCATTCACACCATGCTTTAAGTGTTAAACTGGTAAAACAGATCCCCAAACAAAACAAAGCAAAAATTTCAGGCTCAGACCAGGCAAATTGTTCCACAGGATTCAGCACAAGGAAAGAAATACTGGTGAAATTAGTTTGCTTTCACTAAATAGTCAAGCATCTTATTAGTATGGAATATAACATATTTGTAATTAGGACACAAACTGTTTTACTCTGTGAAAAATATTTTTTAATTTTCACAGCTTAAATATACTTCTGTTACAGACAGTGGACAGTGTGGAAATGACCATACCAGATACATATTCAAGCTTTCTAATCTGAAGTATAACCATACAAGTATTAATTTAGCTTCATATAATATATTTATGCTAACTTTAATTTATATCTTTTAGCATTTCTTATTTCTAGCATCAGCTAATTTCTACCTTTCCTACTTTAATGCGTCGGATTATTTTTTGTTAGGCAAACAAATAAACTAGTAGTTCTTTTTAGGATTTTATAATTTCTTTGTAGATTTATAATCAAATTTCAAGGCATATTTTCTATACTATTAGTAATCCATGTTAATGTATACAGTACTAATGATTTTATATTCATGTATGAGTGTTGACTTTGGTGAGTTAAATCAGTTTTAATTTCCATTAACTTATAGAATTTTTTCAGTTTTCAATTATTTGTGTTTTAAATGAAAAAGCCTTTCTTCCTAAGGCAAAAATAGTATTGTCCAAAAAGCATAAAACTCTAATAGATGGACAGCATGTTCATGAGGATCATATTGATATTTCTTCTATGTATGGATCTGTGTTAAATTACCTCCTTTACAGACCTGTTTATCCTCAAAGAATAACATGAGTAGCTGGTTGTATAAGCCAGAAAGATAGGCATCGTCCTTATCTCGTGCTTTCTTACTGTGTGCCACCAATGCCCAATTGCTTCATGTCCTGTGGATTCCATCTAGGTAATTTATCTCCACTGTTTCTATCTCAGCCTTTGTAATCTGTTTCGAGGATCATCATCACTTTAAAGAACAAGTCTTACACTGTCACTCCCTAGTTTAGAGGTCTTCAATAGTTTCCCATTGGTAAAGGAAAAACTCCAAATTATTTTGGTTTAATGGAAGCTCCACATGGTCAGGCCTGTGGTTCTTTTGCTGTTATAGTAACCCCAGCATCTAACAAGGAAAAATTTGTTCAGCTCTTGAGCTGAGCACTGCAAACCAGGATCAGTTCTTGTACTCACATGTGGTAAATATCAATTCATATTCAAAAATCAGGTATGGCCTTTGTTTCAGAGGAGCTCGTAGTATGGAAAAGAGATACACAAATACAGCACATAATTTACATAGTTTTATTCTTTAACTGGAATAGAAGGAGAGAATTTGATGAAGAGTAAATGGGTTTGACATTTTGAAAATAAATTTCATAGAATTTGGTAGAGATTGACAGCTGGAAATATGGGACTAAAATTTGGAAGAAAAGCAGATGTTTAGAGAGGAAGATTTTAAAATCTTGAGTTTTTAAGTGTAGACTAAGTCATGATGCTTTATGAGGATATGGAAAAACTAAATGTATTTTTACAATAATCCACAGAACAAGTCTCAAATAAGCCAACCTGGACAGTTAAAAAAAAATCTGGAGGAGCTGAATCTGACTCCCACAATTTAAAAAAAAGTTACGTAAGTTATAAAACAGTCTTAGCAAAAGAGTTTGTTATCCACTGATGCTAATGTCTAAGTATTGTAAGCTAAAATATTCTTTTTAATAAGATTAACACATGAATGCCTGACACATCTTGGGCCACCCATACAGAAATAATCAATGTTATAACATTATGATTGTATTTAAAGATTTAATAATCCTAACTGCTATTCAAGGTACAAAGCCTAAAAACAGAGACAAAAAAGCAAATATTCACAACTAAGCATAATATGGTGTCATTAGTGCAAGCTGTAATATGATACTTACTTATGATATCCTGTCATTGTAAGGTCCCTCTCTTAAGAATATTATGGAGAGAGGTGGCTTTAGAGGGACAGCATATAGCAGAGAAGAGCTCAGCACATTTGAAGGACCACTGAAATAATATTGTACTATGGTGTAGATTACATGCAGATGGCAGGCTTGTTGAAAGCTGCTGTTTCTGCGCAGCCAGATCGTTCCTCCCATAGTTTCTGTTACACACAGTGAGGACATTCAGTTCAAGCACTTTTCATCAGTTTTTCATGGGCAGGCGAGGGAGGAGGTTTTCAAGGTCAAGATGACCAATAAAATTTTGGTTGCTGGCAACAGGAAAAACACTTAGGAAGATTAGGAGTAATATGGATAATTTCATTTTTACCTCTATACTGCAATTTGGGAATTAAATATAAGCATTAATTTATATCACAAGAATATATGGTTACAGTATTCTTTTGTAGATTGCTAATACAATATGAATTAGAATAAGCAGAATAATTAGAAACTATTTTCTAAATAAGAATTGATTTTCTGACAATACCAACACCTACAGGCTAGTACAAAATGAAATTTAAGCATCCTTATGCATTTTTATTTTTAAAATTATCTAATGTATCTATTACAACTGTAATGTGACCAGTGAGGAATATGAGGGAGTATGCAACCTACTGAAAGTCACTTCAGAATCAAAATATATGATAAAGTTCATTTAAAAAAATGCTCAAGATGGTAATTAGTCACATTTGGTTTTGGGTTTTTTTCCCCTCAACTCCAAAAATTTTTTTCCAGCATCAATATTCAAACAGCAAATACTTGGTGAAAACATAAATAATAAACGATGGCATTATCATTGTTTTTTATATGGTCAAAGAATCAGAATTTAAAAAAAGAAAAGACTTCAACTTAAAAAAATCTATCCATATTACATTTACATGGCAATAATATTCATAAAGCTATCGCATTTAAAATATCTTCAGTGTAAAAAGAAATATACCTATTAAAATATAACTATCAAAAATAACTATCTCCTAGTGGGGTGCTTAATTATGGATTGATACATGCCTGATTATAAAAATTACTTTTCTTAATACAAATTATGATATTATTTTTCCATTGTGATTACAAAATCTGTTGTAATTTCAATATTTGCTCTACCATTAAAATATTGTGCCATTCCTACTTTTCGCTGGTCCTATCATACACATTCTCTCACATCATTACAAGAAATAAAGCCAGGATCATTGTCAATAGTTCACAGACCCATCTGTCTTGACGTGCTTGGTCTAAGTATTGTGGACTCCTGGGTAAATATGTTTTGTTGAATTCATAGTAATGTTAAACTTAATTAAAATTATCGAATTTAAATAACTTTTAAAGACCTCAGTAGGTACGTTAAACATGATTTTTGAAAACAAATTACATACTTACGAACTTCCCTAATTAAAACGATCTGCAGAGATATTATTTTCCTCTTTGGTATTTTGGAATTTTGTTTTATATAATTCCTATGAAGAGCTGCTTTGACAAAGAAAAATTTGTGTATATGTTGCATGTTAGTATAAATATCTTTGAAGCATTTAACAAAGAAGTTTAATTGTGTTCTAGACACACCAATAAACAATAAAACAAAAATGACTTGTCTTTTAATTGCTCTGTGTGAAAACTCATACAGCTACTATGGTGGGTGTTTTTCATGCATTTATTTATTTTTTTTAAGGAAGAGGAACAGTGAGAGGGAGAGAGAGAGAAAGAGAGAATCAATTTTATTTAGTTTTTCATTTGGCCTTCGCTGCTCAGACATTTTGTTGTGTACGTGGTGCTGGGATACAAACCTGAGTCCCTGTGCATGCAAGGCCAGCCCTAAAACCGCTGAGCCACTACTCCAGCCACATGTATTTATTTTAAAACCAATTAATTCACAAAAGTATTATGTTTAAGAGTAGAAAAAGGCTTGACTTTTTTCTTCTTTTTTTCTGATTTTTTCCTTTGTGTTTGTGTGTGTGTGCAGTAGGAATTGAACTCAGGATCTCAGGTGTGCTAGCAATGCAATTTACTACTGAGCTACACCTCTGTCCCCAAGGCTTAATATTTTTTGAACTATCAAATATGTTCTGAACCATAAAAATATTTTTTGCAAATCTTTTTATTATGTGCATTAAGATTAATATTAATATAATTTCAATTCTGGATGAGAAATATGATGGCTTTGAAATATACATAGAGCTCTTGTTTATCCCAAACAATCTATCACCTCAGATTAAAAATGTTGGAGTGGAAGCAGAAGAAACAATCATATCAAATGTAAAAGTAATGAAATAGGGCACAAAACAAATAATTTTTAAAATATCATTCATATAATCATGCAGAGAACTAAATGTCAAAAGAGCTACTGCAAAGAAACCAATGAGTGAGGAAATATATTGAAATTTCACTACATGATGTAGAATTTGTTTTTCTGTAAATATTTACATCAGAAATTACAGCACAAAACATGCAGTCATCCATTTATTCCTTCTTTGGATGTGTAGTGAACACCAATCATGTGCCAAGAATTTTTGTAAACACTGGAGAAATAGCAACAGAAAAAGAACAAATAAAAAAAATTTGTAACCTCATGCTCTTTCTATTCTAGTTGATAATGGTGAGCAAATAAATAAATAAAGTAACATGTTAGGTTAACAGAGGTACTAACCATAGAAGGATGAGATGATTTTGTGTGTAGGTGTGTATATGTGCACATGCACGGATGTTGGGAAGGTATTATTTTAAAACGGTGTAATAAAGGAAGACTTTACTGAGAGCATGTCACCATAACGTATGATCTCTTCATTTTACAGCAGAGGAAACTGAGATTCAGAGTGATTAAATGCTTGAGGTCACATAGCACTTTAGGAAAAGATTATCTTGGAACATGCTTTCCTCATCCCTAGCCCTGTATCCTTTCTCCCGCACAACACAGCACCCCTACTAACTGCCAGGGTTGTGCAGTGAGGCAAATACATACATAAATGGCAGGTGTGGGTGACAGCGAGGAAAGTCAATTGACTAAAGGAGCAACACATACTAGGGAAGCACCTGAAGTCCAGATTATGAAAGTTCTCAGATGTCAGGATGATGAGTTTGGTCATCATCTTAGGCAGAAGAGAGATATGATTAAAGTGATGTATCAGATAGTCAGACCGAGGAGAAGGAACTCATCATCAGGAATAATCATCCTGAGTTCTGTCATCCACTGCATTGACATTGATATGACCAGGGCACGAATCCCGATTCTCATATTTCATGCCACTGGAAAATTGATAAAATAGAAAAAAAAATCGTGTGTTCTCCATCATTAGCGCTTTCTAAGATGATGATTGAAGAACAAATTAGTTTCCAGAGCCAGACATGACAAAATTAAGTTGGATGAGGACAAGTGGTTACCACATAGTCAGCTTTGTATCTGAATCCAGAGGCTTGTAAAATACTTCCTGATATGCAATGAAGTTTCTGTTTTCTTAAATAGAAGGAAACTAACTATAACGCATTTGGCAACCTTCATATAAAGAAATATAGTTTACCCTTCCTTGACAAAGTACAACAACTCAGGACAACAATGATTCCACAATGTTGAGTTCTTATAAATGGAAAAAAAAAACTAGAGAATGCTCTGTTTTTCAGGATGCTCACAGACATTTTAAACCCTCCTTGACTGACACACGTGGAATGGTGAAAAGGAAATGCTCTCCAAAAATTCAGGATTCAACAATAAAGTCTATGAAACGTAGCAATATTGGCTTTAATCCTTTTATAGCAAAATTAAATCTAGGAATTTTAATACTGCTCTTTCTACTCAGTGCAGAGTGTGTATTACTGTTCAGAAGCACCTCAAACAACTATTATCATACAGAATATTATACACATCGCACAGAGTAAAACAGTGGTTACTATGTTGCCATTGAAAAAATATGCACCAGTAAAATACACATTATCGATGTATTACCCACTTTTCTCTCTGTCAATATTTTTTCACTATTAACTATTTTTATATTCACTAGAACTCCACAGATCTGACCTCTCAAAAATGACCCTATATAATATATGTTATATAGGCAATAGATTCTAAATGATGCCACAATAATTCTATATTGATACTATTTGCAACATCTGATTCAAAATCTACATCAAAATGTATACACGAAGAATGTACTTATTCTCTTCAACCTACTACAATCACAAAGCACAATGCACTTTTGTTCTACCCAGGAAAGTTATTCTTTATCAAAGCCATAATCTTATAAGTTGATCACATGTAAAATAATATATCATATAAACTTTTAAGTTTGTATGAGATGTCTTTCTAAGGTATATCACTTACTTAAATGATTTTTATTTTCATATCCCAAAGTTTTTAGGTTAACTTCCATTTTTATTTGGGACTGTTAACAATTTAATATGGTAAAATAAATTTTCAAGAAGCTGGCTATGGCTGCTTTTAAAAATTCAAAACAGCCCCAATAGCAAATGTCATTTCTTTCATAGTTACAAAATGCAAACTCCACGTGTTTTATCCTAATGAATAAATGAGTTTGTCCTTTATGTATAAAATATAGTTTGTGTTTGTTGCACAAGTTTTTAATAATAGATGAATTTTAGGTTTGCGCCAACGTATTCAATAAAGTGTGATTAATTTGGTTTTTCAAAAATGCAAACTAGACATTACTATATTACTTTGCAAAATGCACAGCTTGCAATATTATTGTCTCAGTGGGATCTTAAATTGAATTGTAAAATGTGTCTTATTTCCAGCTTGATTTATGTAAGAGATAGTAGTGGATAATGCCCCTTTTGAAGTTTCATTGCTTTGTATGAACAGAAACCTAAAATTCATGAAACAATTTATTAAGGCCCAAAGCAAATTTTTAGGAAACATGAGTTTTGACTGAAATGAAAACTTATAATGGACACAGAGCCCCACATTTTCAAGAAAACAACTTTTTGAAGTTTCCTATTATGATGGATTATACAACACATTTTTTGACATTTTCTGTGATTTTTATTATGATATTTCACATAATTATCAAATCATGTTTTTCTCTAAAAAAGCTTTCCTGTGCCCTGAGAATTAATCTATGATACCATTTAACTTGGCTTTTTGAAGTAAATATCACCAGATAAAAGCCAGCTGGATCTGAATAATAGGATACTTGAATGAATGTATTAGTGTTTGAAAAAGAGAGTACAAATCTTCTAAAAAGATTAATTTCCATAAAAAAGATAGCTCCCACATCTACAAAAGAATAAATTCAAAAACATAATAAACTCTCAGAAAGAAAGGTAGATTAAAGTAAAAGCTGCAGCACCTTGTTCCCGCAGCTGTTGTATAGCAATGATTCTGTATCAATTACATTTGGTTGGTCCTGTAGGGCTCTTCAAAGGCTCCTGTGAAAAGCCTGAATGTGGAATTGTGTGACACCGTAAGTAATAACTTCAGCGATTAATTTTGATTCAACACCACATTCATTCTGATCTTACACTCAATATTTACAGTTTGAGAGAAGCTACAAAGGTTTGGATGGGAACATATGAACTGACTAGGGACACTTTTTTTCTCCTTCATTTATTAAAGATGTGGATATGATTTTTTCTTTGTCATGAAAATATTGCAATTTTTTCACACTGCATAGTTGCTGACATCACCATGTAAAAAGACTTGAGTTGGCCAATGGATGTTATTTTCAATATCCTGTTTCAAAACATGTCCCCGAGTAAAAGCCATGAATTCTGTTCACACAACTTTTCTATTTTAGTTTGTATAATTACTAATAAAAACCAAGTTTGACCATGCATCATCTCTTCTCAATGGTAAAATGTACTTGCGCTTCCATCTTGACTGACTTTTGTGTTATTATCTCTAATACAAAACCAGAAGTAAATGTGGTGATCAATTGATATTTTCAAGTTCTGAATCCTATAAAATGCAAATTTGGTTTGAAAATTAATGTGAAGTTGCCATATTTATATTATATAATTTCAAACAAAAAGGAAACAGACAAATATGATAGATTACTTCAATTCTGTGTCGTTTCTTAAGAGGAAACAACACAAAATACTGGACCCAAAATATGGGCATGGGCTGTCTTACTACCCAATCATAACAACAAGAAAAATCAACTTTGTGAGATTAGTAAGTCATTTTGTCAATTAATAATTTTATGGAGATAAACAAGCTGCTGTTTACCCAATCTTCCTTCTATTTTTCCCTAAAATACACTCTAAAGGCAATATCAGAATTGAAATGTACTTTAGTAATTACAATTGTGTTCACAGAAACTTAGTAAGTTGCTTAAACATGCTAAGATGTATACACACTAAGTCAATGTCTATCATAATGGACACATAAAAGACATAGTGCCATATTAGCAAAATATCACCACTAAATGGTTATGACAACTTTGAATAGTAACTCAAGAATTTCTTTATCATACTTCTTCAAGAAAGCTGCTTTTAGTTAAAACATAAAAATGGTAGTTACAAGGTTTCTGCAAACATAACTGCCATTCCATTAAGGAAATGGTGCAGCAAACAGTCAATAGTGGCCTCAAGGGAAATGTAAGTATTGATTTTATTACTGTGTTGCTTGGTTGGTATTTGCAATTGTCAACTCTAATTTTAGACTATGCTTTAAGTATCCTGAAAACTGCTTAAGTAAAGGAGAAATATTAATTGGAAAATATTGATAATTATTGTTCTATAGCTTTAAATATCATAAGAGATTATTCCTTTCCAGCTTTTGATAGCCTGTAGTCTTAAAATGAGAAATTTTATTTTTGATGCATAAAGTAAATGAAAGATGAGATCATTTCCACGAAGTGAAATTATATACTCATTTTATAAATTATAAATCAGTCATTGACTCTAAGAATGAAGTTGATCACTATGAGAAGTGTAAACATTACACTCTTTCTTAATTTAGCTTGGAAATTTATCATTGAATTCATTGATACTGAAGTTTAGCTTCACTTTAAAAAGACCAGAAATGATTATGAAACTAATTAAAAGTCTAGAAATTTCATCATATTGAAATAAACTTCAACTAATAACCTCATTAACCATAAATCATCAAATGCTGAAAAAAGAACAAAATTTGCCAACTTAATATAATTAATATGTTTTATATTATCATCATCATTATCTTCATCATCATTGATTTCCTTTTTGCATTTCAGTAAATGACACTTGCACTTTTATGCTAAAGGTATAATTAAGAACACAGATCATTGTCTAAAACCATGCCAGACAGCAACTCTGTTTAATATGCAAATTTTCAACCATACCTAAGGGGCTGTAAATATAGTCAGTGTTAAACTCCTACAATTAACTAAAAGAAGTGTTTATGCTACACATAAATTGTAGAAATGTCCTCTATGGAAATCTAAAGAGGTGGAAATTAATATAAAGAAAACATTATGACTGCTTTTCTGATTAAAAATATAAAGTATTCTTGGGTTCATAAGCCACACATTACTCTATAAATGCTTCATATCAAAAGAGAATGAAAACCTGTTACTAACACACACACACACACACACACACACAAAATCTTTATTATCACTAAATGTCAAGTTCCTATCATGACTCTAAAAAAGGGTTCAAAGGAAATATGTTCTCATGGTTTTTGCATCAAAGTCACACTAAAACTTTTTAAAAATATTTGGAGAGTTGAAATGAAATCCAACCTTGCTTTGACTAGCAACACAGGGAATCTTTGTGTATTTTTTATTGAACTAAATTTCTGTTACAAAGAATTAAAAATGATATATCTCTCTCTTTCTCTCTCTCTCTCTATATGTGTGTGTGTGTGTGTAAAATACACACACACACACACACATATAGGCTTCTGTGGTTGTATTATCGGCTTGAATCTAAGTTTTGCTACTTAGTATGGAATTTGAATGAAAGTCATGAAGAATGTTCGTCATATGCATTTTGGAATTCACCACAGACTAGAGAGACCTGCAGAGACTGCCCTCTCTAAACATCGGCTAAATGGGTAAGATGTACAGAAAAACTTTCGTACAGACTTTTACATTTTCTGCCTCAAACGCTTAATCTGGAAAATAGGGAAAACACCTATTCCCAGAACAAGCATAGGATTGAGGTGATGTACAGAAGCATATAGCACATAGAATTAGTTGATTGATAAAAACAGGCAATAATTACAAAGTTGAACTCATGATTATGAACACAGGTGTTATGGTGAAACAAAAATGGAACAGGAACGAGTTGTTACAGCAGTGGTGTGAACCTCATGTTTTGTATATAACACAGCAATAATCAAGAAGCCTTTTACACACACACACACACACACACACGTAGCATCACACAGATTTATGAATATACACAAAGCACCTGCCATACAAATGATATGAAGAGAAGGAAAATGAAGTACCTGAATAAACTAGAGTATTTACCAGGTCAATCTGGAGTTATGATCAATCTGGTCATGATGGAGTTATGATCAATCTGGTTATGATGCTTGCGGCGTTTGCTCGGCATACGCGAGTACACGGGTTCAAATCCCAGCACCACGTACACAACGAAGTGTCTGAGCAATGAAAGCCGTGTGGAAAACTCAATAAAAATTGAGTCTCTCTTTTCTTTATCTCTCTCTCTCTCTCTCTCTCTCACACACACACACACACACACACACACACTGTCTTTCTGTCTTTAAAAAAAATTTGTTGAGGGGAACAGGTTTCAGAAAAAAATAGTTAAGACAGTATGAGCATTAAAAGCAAAAAGGAGTACAGTTTGAAACTCATAAATTCTAAAAGTCCAAATAGAATATGACAATATCAATTCTAACATTGAAAAAAGCAATATTCTACCGGTATTGCAGGGATTAAGTTTTTTATTTCATCTTGAGATTTTACACTGCTTTCTCTTAACCCAGTATGAACCAGAATAGGTAGTCAGCAAAATGACATTCAAGATGAAGCAAATACATTATAATTAGCATTATATGATCCTTTGGAATTTAGGAAAGCATTGCAATTTACCAACATGCAGTTCTATAAAGAAGTGCCTTAGAGTTCAGATTTTTAGAAATAAGAATAAAAGTAGCACACAAGAGTACATCTCCACACAACATTGGGAAATTAGCAGGGAGTTTGAAATATAAAGCCATGCTGATTAAAGTCAAAAATTGAGCTGGGACAACATAAAGGGGTTTGAGTGTTTGGTTTTTTTATTTTTTAATTTTTAATTTAGCAGTTAATGCACAAAGACAGGAGCACCCTTTTTTGAAGATGGTATGAATGTTCAGACAAACATCTCGTGACTGTTTTATAATCCATGTATTAATATATTCTGAAAATATTTTTTGATGGTCTAGAGTCTAGAAAATTAATAAGAGCAGATATTCTATGGGCTAACATTGCATGATCATCTGAAAGCTTTAACAGACAATGGCTCTAAATTATCTATTATATTAATGGTTGAAAGAATAGATGCTAACCCATTTTCAGATGACTTGGCTAATATGCTTTAATTGGTAAATGAAAGCCACACATTCTGGGTAATCAATAACATTCCCAGTGGCATTTTTATTTCTATCAAAATTTCATTTCTAGGTTCCCAGATGCATTCAAAGCAAGCATGAAAATTTAATTTTTAGACTGCAAAATGTCAAATGAATGTTATCCATTTTAAAATTCAAGAAAGTGCTATTGAATGGGAATATATAGAAGAAAAAGAAAATAGCAAGTTTATGTATGCTTTGAGTCAAAAGTATTCATTATACTTAAGAGATTCTAAAGGTCAATAATAACAGAAAATTTCCATTTTTTCATTATCATGTCCCATGGTGAAATAAATAAAATATATAGAATGACTATTTATAGCTATGAAGAATGAAGGAATCAAGTTTGGGTTTTCCTTTGAATTTGACTAATGAATATGTTTCTGAAAAATTAAAATTTCTAACGTTTCTAAGAAAAATAAAATTGATTATTTTATTTATTTTTAATCACTCGATTGCTACAAATAAGTTTTACCAAAATAATTTCCAATTTAAAACCTATGTTGGCTATTTGGGGGAAAAAAAGATAATAACCTAATATAAAATTCACAATTTCGTAATTTTTGATATATTATGTGAAATCCAATCGATAAAGACATTGAATACACTTTTAAATAATATGTATTAAAATAATGTTTGAATATGGTTGTCTCTAATATAGAGAGAATTTTAAAAAGTTTTGGGATTCTACCTGTAAATGTATTACTGTGGTAATTTTCAAAGACAAAATGATAGTAAAATATGTACGCTTTATATAACTGATCTAGGAATATATCTGATTCCTATTGTCTAAAAGAAATTCTTTAAGTTACCAAATATTCAGTCTCAAATTCATTTATTTATAATTTCATGTTAAGAGATTTAGAGAGAGATAATATAACTACCTACTAAGGAAACACCATTTTGCTTTTATAGATATTTTATTACATCAATGGAAATTTCTCTATATCCTTCTATGACTAAACTCATAAGCCATAACATAAAAATTACTATCAACAATGTAGACCAGCCATAAAATTCAATTAAAAAACCCTACATTTTAAGCAGTTATAGTAACATAATGTGTAAACATGAGCTGAGTGATGTGTAGTTCCTAGAGCATGTCACATTTAGAAAACAAATGTTTTAACTGTTTCCTTGTCGCTTCTCAGAGCTAAGAATTTTGAGGGCCGTTTTTGCCTTAGAGCTCTCTGGGAACATTAATGTGTTTATTAAGAAATAACTGGAATGCTCATAGGTTTTATTCTTAATTAACTCTATTTCATAATATTTATGTTTTTGTGCTGTAAAACATACGTCTCTTAATTTCTTTTTTTTTATCACATAATAGTTGATGGCACTGGGATTAGTAATGAGGGAAGTGAACAAAAATCCCAGGCCTCTTGGGGCTGACCTTGCAATAACTATATGCTGTACTATAGGTGAAGTGCATGGTGCATCATGTTGTGAAAATTGCTATGGAGAAGATAAATAGGAAAAGAAGAGAGAGAGTTCTTACATCTTGAGGAGGATGTTTGTCATTTAAAAAATGGTTATTTACAACAGCCTCAATAAAAAGGGACCATTGAAGGAGTAGAGAGAACAAGATGTACGATCTCTGGGTAGAGACTTCTAGGAAGAGGGTAAAGCAAGGTAAAGACTCTGAGGCAGCAGCATTCCTAGAATATTTAAAAAATGGAAAGGAAGCCATTAGGGCTAGAGGTGAGTAAGCACAGTGAGAGTGGAAGGAGAAGCAGTGGAGCAGAAGCTAGGAATCCAAACATGCAGAGCTTCTCAGCTACTGACAGGACTTCATTAGTTTGCTCTAAACGAAACGGAAAGAGTTAGGATGATTACACTGGTTTGGCTACCTCTAAGGAAAAAGCAGACAGCTTGGAATCATGTTAGTGGATCTTCCAAATATCCACGTAAGGGATGATAAAGTAAGTAAAAGATAAAAGTGAATCTGTGGATATATTAGATGTGGGATCCAGATGCAGGTCTAAGGTTTTGGTCAGGAACAAATATCTTAATCAGTTTGAGCTTCTGTAAAATTGACCACAGAGGATTAAGGATGTAGTTCAGTGGTAGAGCACAGAGGGTTGAGGGTGTAGCTCAGTGGTAGAGCACAGAGGGTTGAGGGTGTAGTTCAGTGGTAGAGCACAGAGGGTTGAGGGTGTAGTTCAGTGGTAGAGCACAGAGGGTTGAGGGTGTAGCTCACTGGTAGAGCATTTGCCCAACATATGTGAGGCCCAGGACCCAGGGTTTGATCCCTAGCATTGAAAAAGACAAACCAAAAGTAAATAAATAAATAAATAAATAAATAATACATTAAAAAAAAAAAACAACAACAAAACCTTATACACCGAATGGCTCAAACATTTCTCACAGTTCTATAGACTAGAAGTCCAAGTTCAGCGTGCCAGCATGGTAAAGTTCTCCTTCCAAGTTGTGGACTGCTGACTTTTTATTGTATCTTCACATGGTAAAGAGCAAATGAGCTCTTTCTCTGGACTCCTAATACCATTCATGAGGGCTCCAACCTCATAACCCAAATATCTCTAAAGTCGCTATCTCCAATTACCATCCTATCAGAATTACAGTTTCAAAATATGAATTTGAGGGTGTGGAATAGTAACAATTAGTCCATAACAGCAAGTAAATAGACAGAGATACAATAACTGACAAGAGAAGAGTGAACAGTACACAGGTTTAATGAGATAAGACAAAACATTTCTTCTAGAGATTTTAAATTTGATATGCCCCCAAAATTAACTCCTAGTCAAGTCACCATTTTCAGAGATAGAATTGACAAGCAGAGACATTATTGACCACATTTAAATATTTTTTTATTTCTGGAATAATCAAATGGCTATAAAGTAGACAGTCTCCAATCTGGATCTATTTCATAAGCTCGTGTTTAAGTTTTCACTGAAAAGGGAGTATCCTGAAAATGTAAAATTGCTTATTTGTTATTCCTTTGCATTCCAAGACTCTCATTCAGAAACTCATTTCTACATTTGATGGATTTACGGAACGGACACCGTACAAGAGTCACTGCTGCAAACACAGGGGGATGCAGAGATGATATGATCTGTGCACAAGGTACTCCTTTCCTACCAGAAAAGAAAAGATGCCACAACACTAAGGGATTTATAGACCTTAAGGATTTCAGAGTTTTTAAACTTTTGGGAATGTCTCTCTTATACGTACTGTATTCATACTTATGGTATTAAATCTATCATGTTAATTATAAAAGCAATAGAATTATATGCACCTTTTGGAAGGTATGCAAACAGAGATGGATAATAAGAGGAAGGCTGAGTTTATAAAACTGAAGAAAATAGCATCATAAAGCCTAAACCTCTGATAGTTGAAAGATGTCCTGATGTTGTATTAGGGGTACATCTCATTTACTGTTTTACAAGTCTGAACAAAGCACTGAAAATAAATACATGGCTACACAATGAGGGTCTTCATAGAAAAAGAATTATTGAAAATATAAGTTATAAAAGTATGTTTGTTGCAGAGGGAAGAGCAAGTTTGAATAGAACCAATAAAATATGAATTAAAAACTTTGGGGGCAAACAGGCCTAGCTAGGGCTCTAAAGGAGAGGTTGGGGCCTCAGGGGCATAAAAGAAGGTACACCACACAGTCTAAGGGATAAACGGACTTTGTTATCGCTCAGTATCTATAGAGGATCACTTCCAGGACTCTCATTGGATACCAAAATTCACAGATGCTCACATGCCTCATACGAAGAGACACAGTGTTTGCGTATAAAATGCTCACACCTTCATGCACACTACAAATCATCTCTAGGTTACTTATAAAACCTAATGCAATAAAAATTCTATGGAAACAGTTATTACATCATATTGTTAAGGTGATAATGATGAGGAAAATGTCTGTGTATATTCAGAACAGACAGGTTTTTGTTTTTTTTTTTAATATTTTCAATCCTCAGTTGGTTGAATCTGCAGGTGGAGAACCTGGAGACACAGGGCCAAATGCATGTGTGTTTTTATGTAGAAGTGCTCTATAATACCTAACCCTGGCTTCAGGGTTTAAATCCACATGATTCTTTCCCCCCAGTAAAGACAAATGATGTTGGAAAAGCCTACACAACTCCCTCTCTACTTCATGTCATTTCAGTACTAAATTCCCATCAATGCACCTGGGATAAGTCTGCGGACTGACATGCAATCTGGATTCAAACCCTTGCTTTTGAGTGCTTTATTTGATCTCTCAGTGCCTCAGTTTCCTCCTACATGAAGAGACAATCCTCATTGTGCCTACCTCCTGACTACCTTGTGCTGACTAGCTTCACAGGTGCTTAATACACTGTAGTTTTTTTTCCAAAGGGGAAGAAAAGCTAAGAGGAAAAGATCAGAATGACTTTGAATGCTTCTTATTAATATACACTAGTAAGAACGTTGCTAACATGGTACCATAGTCACCAGGAAATTGAAAAAACTAAAACTGGACACATGATATGAATATTTTGATGCACTTTAACTATTTAAACTTTATTGGTGATTACTTTTCCATTCTGTATACTACTTTTTTAAGGAAAAGTATATAAAGCAAACCTGGTGTATTAATGGTTTACACAATAAATTTCCCCTAAAATATTGTTTTGTTGTTTCATGATGATGTTGTCAGTTGTGAAAAGCCTATTTAAACTACTCTGAATTTGAAAAACTGTATTTTCAGCTCTCTTGCATCTTGAACTACAATTTATCACTTATTTAAAATAGAAAACCTATTTTAATAGTTCTATTTCCAGTTCAACAGAGAATCTCCCTCAGTAGCAGTGAAAATTATGTGGGAAATATACTCTTGAACACCAGAAATCTGTCAATTTTTCCCATTTGTGAAATGAAAATGATCTTAATACAAATTTACCTCCAGTTATTCTTACACATTACTTATTCTCAAATTGGGGTTAGCGCTCACCCTTTGAGAGTACCTTACTGTTAGAGTTCTCCTTTTTTATATTGGGATAAGTTGATTATATCAAGATACAGCTCAAAACACATCATTTTCCAGAACCACAAAACTCTAATATTAAAAACTAAATATGAAAAAAAAACAAAATCTGACAAAATTGTTATTGTTTTAAGTTGCATGCTGGTGATATAAATAAGAAGACACATGAGCGTTCATGTCAGAAATGAGTTTTAACAGGATGGTGGAACTGTATTATTCCCACATTTAAAACGATCTAATTCCACTACTGAGAAAATTGCTAAAATTCACTCATCCACAAATTAAAGAAAAGCATGTAGCTAAAATCAAATGAATTAAGAGTAAAATTTCATTAAATGTAATATAATTTGGGAATTAAACAGATTTATGAATTTTAGAGTCTGAATACTACATGTGCTGTTAAACAACTCCTGAGCTTTTAGGGATGGGAAATTGATAACCTCTTCCCTACAGAGATCAAAATCAAAAGGCAGAAGCTTTATACCTGATTTACTCATGTACATCTTTACTTTTAAGAGACACCCAAAGCCATTCACACTTTTTGAATTGAAAAAATAGAGCAAGAAAGGTAAATAGATACGCAAATAAAAATGAGGCTTCAGAAAGCCATGTTATTTAGAAAACAGCCAGGAAAGGAGCAGCATAAAAATGAAGGGTCCACTGTGGTTTTCTTTAAACACTGAGAATGATGCGTGATTCACAGAAATTTGCCAATGGTTAAAGCTATCCACAGATGGAATGGCATAATGGGCAAAATCCAATGGTTTTCAAGCTTTCATTAACAAAAATATGCCAAGGACCTCAAATCATGAAAGATAAGCTAGAATTCGCTAATTTTCAAAATTGGCATTACACTGGGATCACCAGGAACTTTATAAAAATACCAGCACATTGACCCTATCCATATATGTTATGATTTTGTTGGTTTTGAATAACTCTAGGCATTTTTTTGAAGCTCTCCATAAGATTCTTTGTGTATGTGTGTTGGGGTTGGCCGGGTATTAAACCGGGGGCCTCATGCTTGCCAAACATGTTCTTTACCACACAACAACAATCCCTGCCCCTCTCCAGAACTGTAAAGCGCAGTCAGAATTTAAAAACTATGAACTAATTAAATAGGTTCCCTTTAACTTGTGTTTGATGATTCCCAGAAAAATACAATTTAAATAATCACATATGTTCCAGAGTAGAATTTGCTTTGTATTTTCTATCTGTCCAACAAAGAAAAAAATAATCAAAGAATAGATAATAGCATAGTTTTATTTTTTGGCACTTGTCTGAGAATGTTTATTTTTACGTGTGTCTGCTCCTTGGAAATTTTGTTTTTAATCTCGTGAGATAAGATTGGCAAGAACTTTTGGAGTGCCTAAGGAGAGGGTAAAATCTCCTGGGTAGTGTTAGAGTGATTAGTAATATATCTAAATACTATCAATGTGAAAATATATTTTCATAGAAAGAAATGTTTCGCCTCACTTTCATCAACAGGAAAAGAGAAAGTGGGGAAAAAGTTATTTTAAAAAAATTATTGATGTTGCCTTACCTAACTCTCTCTGAAACTGTCCCAAACACAATGCTTCCTAGTAATTTATTGCTACTTCACCTTGCTTTCTTGTTTTACTTGTTCTACAATTGTTCTAGTTGACATTAATTTTATGTTTTAGATATAGAGTTGAGTTGGATATGTTTCCATAGTTTCACCTACTTTATGCTATTGGATGAATACCAATAAGAGAATCTCTTACCCATATCTTTTCTAAACAAAACAAAAACAGAATTTTATTACTTTGTTTCCAAGTTTTCTGAGGAGCTTCCCTAACGGAAGTAAGGTGCAAACTCAATACCCCATTACTGTATTATCATTTCAAAATGAAATTTTTGGTGTTTTTTACTAAATCTTTTTTACTAAAACTTTGTCTATGTTAAGCACTTGTTCTATTACTATCCCTTCTTTTCAAAATATTTTATAGTTTGTAGTTTGAAAGTGAAAGACGAGGAAAAATAGATTTTATATCAAGGAAGCTAATGTATTCATTGGTCACATAAAAATTTTTTAAAATGTACAATAAATTATGTCATGAGTTGCCAAAATGCACTATTTAAATATTTGTATATTTTCCATATTTTATTATGCAACATTCTGTTATATAATTTGTATGACACTGAACAAAAGGTGACAATAGTTAGATGTTTCATATAATAAATAATCACCAATTTAATATAAATCTAATATGGAAGGAATACTACTGGATCATGCAAATCTCTTGGCTATTGGTTAATCGGAGACATTGAAATCAGATTATCAGGCTTAAGATTTTTGACTAGGTGGCTACACTGAGCTACTTTGATTCTGTAAAATTCATAGTATCAAAGAAAGCATATTTTATATTCTGGGAAATGACATGAAACAACCTATATCTTCTCAATATTTCTCCTAACAATTAAACTTTGTTTTATGTATCCAAGCATGAATGGTGCTTAAAGTGTTTCCTAATAAACACAAACTACATCACTGCAAATCACTAAACTATTTGGCCAAATAGGGAACATTGCTAATAGAAAATTCTGTGTGTTTTCTTTAATTACAAAGACCATATCTAATTTTAACTGCCTCCTTTTTTCTTAATAATGACTTGACCTTCTATTCTCCTTAACCCTTTTTTATCAAAGCCATCTACACCCACTTTGCCTTCTGTTTCTCTAATCTACAATTATTTATGTTTTCTTCATGCTGCTTTGTCCGCCATGGGAGCAAAATTGTATTTGGTGAAATATAGAGCTAATTATACCATGAACCCTGCAACAAAAAGACAGAGCAGATGTTACTTCAGACGTGCTAAAAGTCCTCATGCTTAATGTGCTATAGTAAAACACTGAGCAGAATCGTCAAAAACAATATCTAATCAAGGCACTTTTAGACATGCAAATCTTTTTAACACCAGAGTTAAATGGAGAAATTCTGTCAATAATATTTTCAGTACTCACCATGTGCTTTCTAGAATAATTACATTAGGTAGTGATTTCTAATTAATATAATAAATATGTGAGTCCACATTGTTACTATGGGGGGAGGTGGAAGGCAGAAATGGAGATCATATGCTGTAAATTAATAATACAATACACAATGTTTTCATTGAGACTGTGTCTCCACCATTCAAGAAGAAACTATGTGGATATTTCTCAAGTTAGCTAATAGAATGTATTTTATTCAATTGTGTGTTTTCTTTTATTTATACTGAATCTTTTAAGTGACCTATTTAATTGGCATTGATTGATAAAAATTAAGGTCAGTTTCTCTTTTATAGTCTTTCATCAAAAATTTGATTTCATTTTTGTTTGGTAATATGTAAGTACATAGAGAGTATAACCATCATAGCACAATAATGGCTGACTTCTTTTTTCTTTCTCTCTTTCTGCAAAAACAGAAACTGTTTTTGACTTACTGGATTAAAACCAATACCACTTGTCACAAAGAATCTGCTTTCCCATATTGTGTTATGTGTAAAAATGGGGAATTACTTCATGGAAATATCAAATTCTTGTCCTGTGGTATAGTGACCAAAAACAATTGCAACTACACTAGTTGGAAGTCACTGTAAAAGGGCAGCATTTTAATGACATACTTTCCACTGTAAGAAGTGTGCCTACACTACAGGGTGTAAAACCCCTTCTGAGATCTAAAACCTAGTAGGTTTAGCACACCAGACCTTCCTCCCAGGGAGTGTTAAATGTGTGCATTGAGTGGCTGGGTTGGGCATCACTTTCAGTGTTTATTTTAGGAAAATAAAGAACCTCTCTGTGGAGCTGTGATAGTCTAAGCTAAAGAATTCCATCATCTTAAGAAGTGCCTAATTTGTTCTCTTTTCTGTTATAAGCAGTCTGAGATAAAATAGTGTCTGGTTTATATAAACAATGAATTTTGAAACATTATATGGTGGCCAATTTTAAATAGGATAGATGTTCTAACAGGTAATATTTCATTCAAATTGCCTATCAAGAAAAATGTATATTTGTATGTTGGAAATATTACATATTTCAAAATTTATGTTTTAATTAAACTAAATTTTACAAGTGATATAATATGTGTATGTAATGCTCAATGTAAATAAAGTTACAAACATTACAAATTGTTGTTTATTATGAAGAACACAGGCCTATTTGTGTATTCACAAGGTGATATGAAAACAACTTTTAAAAAACAGAAATTTCCATCAATGCTGAATACAAGTGTTTAGGCTTTATATCTACTTTATCTTTTATTGTTTACACTTCTGGGTCAGATTGTGTAGTTGAGATGAACTCACAAAAAGTGTCTGATAGAATGAACATAATTTTCAAAACTACTTACAAAGTTTAAAGTTACCATACTAAAAAAAACCAGTTAAATTGAATGGAAACTCACCATTTAATTTACAAACTTCAGTGATTATTGATGTTTTCAAGTCTTATTTTATCTTACTCCTTCAACATTTGGTTGGGGTGGGGGATGGTACTGAGAATGCAACCCAGGGGTGCTCTACCACTCTCTGAGCTACATCCCTAGTCCTTTTTAGTTTTTTGTTTGTTTGTTTCAGTTTTGAGAAAGGTCTTCCTAAATTGCTGAGGCTGGCCTGGAAGTTGTCATCCTC
Source organism: Aplodontia rufa (assembly GCA_004027875.1). NCBI lineage: Eukaryota > Metazoa > Chordata > Mammalia > Rodentia > Aplodontiidae > Aplodontia > Aplodontia rufa. The sequence continues at coordinate 266,070 of PVKS010000047.1, read as the reverse complement.
TGGCCTCAGCCTCCCAAGTAACTGAGATTATGGGCATTTGCAACCAAAACCCAGTCATTCAAGTTATATTTTCAAAAACACCTAGAAATATAAGCACATTGTTCCCTAAATATTTGTTGAATCGATAAAGAGCAAATCAGATGATTATTAAGTCAAAATGAACTGAATATTCTAAAAGACAAAAGTAGGCAATGCCAGCCCTTCGGCTATTCCCAGTGGAACTGAACAACTCTGGTATTCAGTAGACAAAACGGCAGAAGCAATTGTAACTCAACCACCACTGCTGTCCTCAAGAATGGACAATTTCTCCTAAGGACAAACTTTTAACTACTACTTTTTCCAATGGTAAAGATTTTGACCTTTTCGTTCTCAATAATTTGGGTCTTTTTAGGAGTTGAAACAAATCAAAAACAAATCAGAGAAATAAAAGAGAGAAATAAAAACACTATTTGACTGAGCTTTACTCTTAGTATCTAAAAAGAAATTATCACAACCAATAGATGATCAGAATGAGACTAGACACCTTAGAGAATCCAGCAGTCAAATCGCAACGGAGCTATTTACTTTTAGCTCCTCCTACATTGAAGGCACTATCTTATCTCTGGCATCCAATCCTGCTAAAAGTTCAAAACAATGGGATTTTCACAGCAGCTATTTTGTATGCCCTTATTTTAAATAAAGTAGGAATCAGAGAATTAAACACTTCCACTAGTCTTATTTGTTCTTCCCCCACCCCATTGGGAAAGTGATCTATATATGTATACATTTATGGATCAATATTTATGCAAAAGAACTTGGATTCTGAAACCCAGACAGATGTAGCTTACTTTAAGCAAATATATTATACTAAAATGTTTCCTAAGTAGTATATTATTTTAAAACTTGAATAGACAGAACTCTATTTAAAACAAATCAGGAAAAAAAATTACTAAAGATGAATATGACTCTATAGTAAAGGAAACTAATATTTTACATGTCTAGTGATATTTACCTCACTGAATCAATAATCATATATATAATGTATTAAACTTATACTGCTATAACATATTTTTCATACTTGCTTGGATCAAATAACTATTTTAATGCGGTATGATAATGTTCATTTTGGAACAAAACAAATAAAATAATAGATAGCTATTTTAAAAAAATAATTGACTATGATTGTAAAAATAGAAAAAAGAATAATGATGGTACGGGTGTAAATTCAGGCAGAGATGTTTATTGGATTTGTTGCTTTTGGGCCAATTTCACCTGTGCTACCATAATGAGGGCGGGCATGGGAAGTGAGGGCGGGCAGGGAGAATGGCACACAGGGAAAATGGCGCTGGACTTTCACCAGGCAGCTGGTTTTGTTGGTTAACTGGGAGGAGTTGATGATGGGGTTGGTCTTTCAGAGATTGGCTGGTGGATCCATCAGTCCATTGGAGCTTGTCTGCCAGCATCTTGGTTGGCTGTTCTTTTCATGGGCAAGCTGCCCTTTGCCCTGCCCTTTAGCCAGCAGGCATGGCCTCTGTGTCTTGACTGAAGCCACACCCCCAGCCAGGCACCATGATGCAGTGACCATGTGGGCTAGCTGAAGCCATTACCCAGCCAGCCTAACAATGATTAACTTCTATTTATGAAATTTTGACAAGATATTTTTAAAAAATTAAAAATTTTAAAATTCAAAGGACTGAAACTTTGGGTTTAGAAAGAAGTGGACATTACAATCTAATGAAATGAAATGTAAATAACATAAAGATGAATATGTTATCGTGATAAAATAATCCTTCACAGTATGAGTATTTAAAATTGTTGATGTTTCATGTAATTTCAATATGTTTTCAGGTAACATTCTTAAGCTTATATTAAAAATTCTCCTACAGAATCCTCAAAAAACTAGGGATGAGCCCACCATACGACCCTGCTATTCCATTCCTGGGAATCTTTCCAGGGGATTTAGAATCAGCACATTATAGTGACACAGCAATATCCATGTTCATAGAAGCTCAATTTACTATTGCTAGACTATGGAAACAACCCAGATGTCCCTCACTGGAAGAATGGATCCAAAAACTGTGGTACATTTATACCATGGAATTTTACACAGCAATTAGAAACAATGATATTGCAGCCTTTGAAGGTAAATGGATGGCTATGGAAGAAATTATGCTGAGTAAAATCAGCTTAACCCAGAGTACTAATGGTCGATTGTCTCCACTCATCTGTGGAGGTTGGGATTAGACCCTGGCCAGTGAGAAAGTTGGTCTATTATCATGTGTTAAATCCAGATAAGATGTAATGCTATACAACATAATCCTTTTTTAGAGATATTGTGGGAAGGGGAAGGGAAGGGTAAAGGTGGGTAATTGGGGGGGCACTCCTGGGGGTAATTGTAATATCCAGAATCTATACACATTTCATATTATTTTATTAAAAACTTGTATGGTTGTTCAAAAATAAAAAAAAAATTTAAAAAGAACTATAAAAAAAAACTTCTACAAAAATGGTGTCTCAGAGAATATCAAGAGAAGGAAATTTTGTGGTATTGTAAGCAATGAAAGCTTGATTCTCCCTATTCAGCAACTCTGCTACCTTCATTAAGGAATAATACATTGTAATGTCCCTTTTCTTTCTCCATAGTCTAGAAAATATGAGATGACAAGTTTAGAGAAGTGAAGACAGACATTGTCTTCCAGATTCTCACCCTAAATAATCAAAAGGGATCTTTGAACATTGCTGATAAAGACAAAATACAACATACCAAACTAAAAAACAGCTTTGAATCTTTAGGGATCTGAGGTATCTTCATTGTGTCTGACAGTACTTTGTCACTGTTAGGTTTTGAACTTGCAGAACTGGCTTACCTATCCCTGAAGTCACACTCTTGTCACACAGTGATCAATAATGGTGTTCCCCTAAATGAACATTCACTTCTTTTTCAAATTTACTAGGGAAATATTTTCTGCCAGTATCAACATAAACAATATCTTAAAAGATAATTAGATTTGCAATAATAGTTAATACATCATATTCATTATGATATTTACTCATATATTGAATATAAAAACTGTGTGTGTGTGTGTGTGTGTGTGCACACGTGTATGGTATGTGTGTGGGGGGTGAGAGAGAGAAAGAGAGAGAGAGCAAGAAAAGGAGAGAGATCAGAGACAGAGACAGAAATTGAATTTAACCAGGACTTTGTTTGGCTATCTATTTTAATACTCTGTTTATCACGTTTCTTATATGGTAAGAATATATTCTTTCTAAATCAGTTGGATAACTGCCAATGCAATAGACTCACATTTATGAAAAATACTACGAAATGTGAATTTTAAGCTTACTCTGAAGAAATGAACATAAAATAGAAGCATTTTCAAGGATCAGAGAAACAAAAATAGGAATATTAAAATGATTAGTGGTATGACAGATATGAAAAATCTTCCTGGTAGTTTGAATACAAAGGTATCAAGAGGTAGAATGAGTGTTGAATTTATGTTGTGGAAAATTGGTCCCAAGTTGGTTTTCCACTTCATCAGAAAGCACTTTTGTCTTGTATGCAAACAGTTAATGAAGCATGCCATCACTGAATTGTTTTAACTAGTATGAGAAATACTTACCTTTTTTCCTTTTTCTTCTTGGAAGTGTTAATACAAATAGTGAGACACCTAAATGTGACAACCTCAATTCTATTTTTTAGGAAGAATGAAGGAATAATCTAACTATTCATGATTTAAATATTTTCATTTTCATTTATGAATTATTCCATAGTGGAAAGTAGCAAAAGATCCATCAATTCTGCTGTACAATAATAAATGTGTAATGAGAATGATCTAGTCATTACTTTTTTATCCAGAAGCCTACCTTTAGTTTGAGTATTTTGAAGCAGTAAGCCTTTTGATTTTGTTTTTAAAGCCTTTGGCAGGTGGTAAAATTTTGTTCCAACAACACTCATGTGACTGGGAACAAAGGAATACTTTCAAGAGGTTTGTGGTTTTACCTTTATACCAATTTCAAAGAAAATGGGATGATCACTTCTTTCATATTGAAATTAAAATAAACATAAGGGGCAGGAAAAATTACACATTATAGGAAATAATTGCACTAGAAAAGGCTTTTCATAGATTTATTCAGACTATGCTTTATACTTGTAATAACAAAGTGTTCACCTGCATAACTTTTCACAATATGATAATTTAATCCTTACTCTGCATTTCTTCTATTCAGTATTAAAAATTCTCACTTTAAACTGAAGCTTACAGTCTCATTATTATTTATATAAAACATTGTATCTTATATACTATGATCTTAATGTAAGAGAGTTAGGTTCTACAATTACTTAGCTCTATAATTCTACATGTTTCAAAATGCCTCAAATAAATGATTTTCTGATATCAATGTTACAAGAGCAAAAGAAATTCTGAAAAAAGAAAAAAAATCTTGGCCTTTGAAACTAGGTTTAACTTTAGTTATCCCCAAGCATGAATAAGATTTGTTTCTTAGAAGTTTGGTGGTTGTTGTTTTAATGCTACCAGAAAAAAAAAAGTTTAATATAAGTGACCCCTAAGTTACAGTACACACATTCCACTGGGCATACATAGAGATTGCTATCAGTAATTGCACATATGTTCCCGGTTCAGGATTGTGCCTTATGGAGACTAGTTAAAACACGATAAATTGAATGATAACAACCAAATTCTGAAAGAATGTGAAATGTACCAGTTCAAAAGGAACAAGGGTCATAAAATGTTACAGAAATTTTAAACAGTGAGAAATTTTTAAATACTGCTCTTGTTCCCTCATTTAGGAAAGAAGACTGATTCCCAGAACTATTCAGTGGTGAATATTAGCTCATCATGATGACACTCTGTAATTTCCAGATTCACTGGTGAAATTTAATTATGAGTTAGAAATGAGGTATATGTAATACAGATTGCATCTTGTTCTATGGTAAGATATATATCATCACCAATTTATCCTTAGAGAAAGAATTGAACTGAAAAGGGAATCACTTCAAAACAACTTTTATGCACATCAGGAAAATATTTTTCCTGAACAATATGATTGGCCAATATCATGGATATATACTTATATCATATGAATAATAATCACATTCTAGCATTGTATAGACAAACCCATTTATAAAAGACTTTAATATATGTTAAAATTTATTTGTCCCATCAAAATTATTAACAAGATATCATCATGCCCATCTCAATGCATGTATGGGGCTTAAGGACACAAAAATACAGATACCTCCCAGCTTCCATGGAGATGCAACCTATAAATCCTTTGTAAGCTAGAAGTATCACTAATTTGAAAATACATTCAAACTACCTATTCTACTGAATATAGCTTAGCAACACAGAGCACTGCAGATCATGGTTCTTTCCTCTCGTGATCACATGGCTGACTGAGAGCTGTGGCTCATCACTGCTGCCCAACATCATGAGAGCACCACACCCCATGTCACTAGCCCAGGAAAAGATTGAAATTCAAAGTTCAGAGTATATTTCCACTGAATGCATGCCAATTTTGCAGCATCATAAAGAAGAAAAGACTTAAGTTGAATCACTCTTAAGTTACGGATCTTCTGCAGTATGTAAAAGAGTTAGGAGCCAAAGGCTATAGTGTATAGGATTTCTGACTTAATAGACTATAACACCTCCCTGATGACACTTTCACTCTACATTAGACTTGTGGATGCCATCTATTGCCATATGGTTACTAGAAAATTCTTTAAAATAAACTTTGCTTGCAAGTCTGCAAATATAAATAAGCCAATTAAAATGTCATTTAAAAATGTCCCAGATTACTTCAACAGTAAATAATATTCCAGATGAGGAATATGGTATATCTTTTCACTTAAATTTAAAACTAAAACTATTTATTTCCAAATGAAAAAGGACTGAAGCATTGTGGTAGTTTAAAAGGAAATCACATGGGCTTGAGTATGCCAGATTTGTATAATCATAGTATAGTGATCTGTGCCAACAGAAGAGAATCTTTTGCAAACTTTAGGTCATACTGAGTATCCAATGTACATGCCACAGAGTATGCTGGCCTAGTTTGGGGATATAAAGATAACTACATCTGTCCTTATAAAAACACTGTGTAATGAAGGAAGGAAGATAGAACAGAAACTCTAATCCACACACAAATGAACAAAATATGTATGAAATGTGTTTTTTAAAATTTTCTTTTGCTTTGTTTTAAGTCAAGAAAAAAGTCATAACCTTTATTTAAAGCCATTAGTATTTTATATTAGCTATTTTATATTAAGCAAAAACACCAAAACTATAATGTACCTTATTCTAAACTATTAATAAATATGATTGATTAAATAATATGAAATAGATTATTGTGCCCAGTCCTTGGCTGGGAACTATGGAGTCTAAAAAATAGAAATAAAAGAAAATTTCACATCATCCATAGTAAAGAAGACAAAAAAAAATATTTTAAAGTTTGTCTCTGAACTCTCTATAGAACTTCTAGTTTTAAATCTACCTGGAAAAAAAGGCCAAAAAATGTCTCAGACAGAAGCATCTTTGGAGAAATTTTAAATTCTGAAATATATAACACTGGCTACGGTATTTTTCTGATCATTTGTTTAAAGTAAAATAGAAATCTAACCTGACAATTGCTCTTGACTCTCTCTCTCTCTCTCTGACACTTGAGCCCCCCCCTCCACCCCCACACAGAACAGATCACAGTGAGAATGAGATTATGATGCAATGATCTCTTTGTGAACGTAGCATTATGGCTCAGGCAGTGCATAAGCGGTCCCCTGGCACTTGTGCTTACAGCAATTTGAATTTCTCTGGTAGCTCTGTATGATTTATGGTGTATTTCAGACTTTCTCTTCATCAAAGGAGAACACTTCTAAGTTCATGATAGTTTTGCAACTAAGGTAAAGAAGAGAAAGTGAAGTTTGGGGAACTAACAGGAATTTGGTTTTATTATACTTTTGGTTTTCAAGACTGAACTGGTTACAAAATCATGTTTTGACAGTTTTTTCAATGTCATATTGTAAACTAACTAGAAAAAACCCAATAGTGCTTATTAGTGAATCAACCATGGACTTATTCAGCCCTCAGTTCACATGGAAAACACCTGTTTGAAGAACAAGCGTTAAGGTTTTAGTATTAACAGTACAAGAGATGTTCAGCAGAGATTCATATAAAATTCTGCTGTTTATCTTTTCTGAAACTCCTGTTCTGGCAAACAGGTGGTTTCTTATACCTGCAGTATTTCATTTCCTCATGCACAGCTGTGTTAGACAACATTTGATTTTTATGAACCACATGCCAGACTTGGCAATATTTTTATAATGGACAGGAAAAAGCAAATTGTATTGCTTCATTTATTTTTCCTATACCAACAATGCAAATTTTCAGATTTAATATTACATGCTTTCCTCATAGTCAACTTTGGTAATATAAGCAGCTGTTTCTCCAGAAATATGGACAATAGGGTGAATTCATCCCTAAATTCAAATGCAAAATAAAACACTGCTGATGAAAGCTCTTTTGCCTCCTTTTTATTATTATTCATAAAATCCCCTAGGTATGCATGGTGCTTTATAGAGCATATAAAAAGACAAGGTCCCTGCCACAAAGGCTTTATGGTATAATCCAAGGAACATACTGAGTAAAATAGCTCAGATATAACAGAATTTGCATTATTTGGTGGACAATCAAATAAGGATATTAAATGAAGATATAGTCACAAAAACATTTTTATTGTTCTAATATTTTAAGCAATTTTTGAGCGAAGGTAAAAAATAGAAAAGTGAGAAATCAAAGTTCGCAGGAAACAAACTCATTTTATTTTCACATTTTCTGTAGTATAATGAGTTAGGTCCACGAAACCTAAATTCTGTATATATTAGCTACTGAAATGCTATAATAGAATCACATTCCTCATATGATAATACGGAGGTTGATTTGAATGACGTAAAGATATCATTTACTACCATTATACAATCATAGAACTATGTAAATTGAAAAATTCTAACTTTGAATGCTACAATTATCGAAACTTAGCTAAGTAAGATATATAAATATATACATGTCTTTAAGGTCACCAAAATACATACTGGAGAAACTAAAAGGCAACTCAAGTTCTTCACATTCTATTTTTAATATTCTTAAGAAAGAATGAGACTTTTCTTTCTCTATTTTAAGAACCTTGCATAAATATAAAGTGGAAGATCCAACAGCAGACAGACCCTCTACCACCTTAAAAGACACATAGTCATGCAAGAAATTAATTCTTCTGAGATTCAAAAATGGAAATCCCAACAATATTAAAATCTTATATTTCAGATTAAATGAAAATAATAAGTAGACATAGAAATGCATTCTCAGCAAATGAGAATTTAAACATTGCATAGTGAAACTCTGCAGTGCTAACATGAAACAAAATGTAGCTTGAAGTAAAAGAAACATTCTACTTGGTAAGAATATAAAGGAATTCCAAGAGCAAAGAGAGCCTGTAGCAAGAAGGATAATGTATATAAAGGAATTCCTGCCTAACTAAGCACTCATTTAGAAGTATCTGTTGAACAACTGTGTATAGGCAACGCACACCAGCCAATGCGCCCACTCCTGCAGTCTCAGCAACCTGATGTTCTCAAGGAAAATAGTCACGTAGCAAACATTCTTGCAAATAAAGATATTATTATGAATTGTACAAGGTACTACAGAGAGAAGAGACTGATATGGGATGGGCGAGGTCAAGGGCATATTTGGAAAACTAATTTAAACTTAGCATTTGGTGAAAAACATTTAAGTAGAGAATGACAAATGGGTGAGAGTTCAGTAAGTCAAAAGCAAAGAGCAGACCGGTTCTTAGGACGCTCCTGGGGTAAGAAAAGATGTAGTCTGTTTGAGGAACCTGAGAAAGGCTGGTATAATGAGAAGAACAAACAGGGGAAGAGTAGCCCAAAAGTTCTTGGCAGGGGAAAGGTAGTGCACTCCGTATTCGACCCTGTCTTTTCAGGCCACTTGAAGGAAGCTGAATTTTATTCTAAGCCTGGTGAAAAAATTCCACTGAAGAATTTATATGAAGCAAAATTTATGAACTGATTAATGATCAACAATCATTACTACAGCTGATAAAAGGTCAGAGAATTATAAAAGGCCAAGAGTGAGAATAGGAAGTGTGGTGAAGGGTTAGTGCACGTAACGTCCCATCCAAGAGGTACTGCAAAATTGTACTACCATGTTGGCGATGAATGCAGTAGAAAGAGGAATATTCATTTTAGACTCTGTTTGGAGGAAGACTAAACAGATATATTACATATGAAAGTAGATGAAAGACAGAAGGAGAGGACATCTCAAAGATTATTCCAAATTTTCTAGATCGAACATTATTGTGAGTTTAAAAACAATGGCTACGTACTGAGCTTAGGACACACTGATTAAGGTCAGAGTCCGTGCTAGTGCATAAATTATTTATACTTCTAATCCATTCTGCCTGGAACCATACTAAATTCTTGTTATAGATCTTCAGATTGAAGGGGATAGTTTAAAATCATTTAGAGAGGAGATTATGGTATTTACTAAATTTAATCATAAGGCTGCATAATTTTATGTAGGATGAAAACTAGGAGAATTCCATAGGTTTTGTCAATCTAGAACTCATGAGTGGTTGCCCTCCTTTTAATAATGTTAATTTAATAAATGCAGTTATTCTGTAAGGGCAGTTTCAAGAGAATGGATGTGGGGATGTATAACAAACTATTTGAAGAATTCTAAGAAATAGGATCACTTAACGTAATGCCCATGAACTGATATACAGTGGGGAAAGCAGCTAAACTTCAGTTATTACTAACCCTGCATGTGATGGGAAAACAGACACTCAGGCTATGGATAAATGTTAAAAGACAACATTAATATAAAAATGCCAAAATTTGGAGGCTAGATATATAACTTAGAGGTAGACATCATGTCTAGCATATGTGAGGCCATAGATTCAATCCCCAGTAATGAAAAAAAAAAAAAAAACAAACAGACAAAAACCCGAAAGCCACAATTTTAACAAATGCCTTTCAAGATAGAAGAAATCCACTGGCTCTATCAGTTATTAAATAGAAAATAATGAAGACTTCCAAAGGAAATGTAGAAATAAGTTATTGGATTCTAAGTAAAATTGAAAAAAATAAATCATAAGTAAATGTAAAAATTTCCATGAATAAATCTTAGAAAACTATCCTAAATGGTATTTTAAGACTATCTCTTATTCATGGTAAGCTTATGTATGCTATAAACTTAATCATGAAAGTATATATTCTATTATTGTCCATGCCTACATGTATAGAAGCCAAAATTCAATTTTAAAGTATAAATAAAATACAACTTCCATTTCAAAGTTTTAAACTTCCTTTCAATTCATAAGTATAGGAATAATTTAGGCTGTTTTTGCACGTTATTTTATCTATCAATAGTAATTAACACAGTCTTAATCTGGCTAATGTTAATGACCACTGTTCTTCCGTAAATCCCAGTTAAACCAAGCTTATTAAGGGCTAATTAAAGCAAGTATTATGTGCACTGAATAAAGTAATGTCTGTTTTTACAGTTGAAGTACATATTTTGTCTGATAACATAAAACAGGACAAAACTTTTCAACTAAAAGTTTATGGGCTGATTATTGATCTTTTTAAAAATGTGCAAATGAAACAAATGACAACTTTCCTCTTCTGTGTGTGTGTGTGTGTGTGTGTGTGTGTGTGTGCACTTTTTAAGAATGAAGCAATGTAATCTGAATCTGATAGCATATTTCCTGAGCATGACAGAAGGCTCAGACTTCAGTAAATAATCAATGAGACATCCTTTGGGTAAATATTGAATTAGAATCAACTAGTGAAGATCCTAGCTAAGTAAGGAATGTTAAGGTCATTTAGACTAGCAACATTATAGATGGTTTCAACTAAAGTTGAGACACTGAGAATATTGGAAAGTTGCAGCTTTTGAGATTTTTATGAATGTGTGCAGGGGTGTGTAGGTTTTATTATTTTACTTGTGTGTGTGTGTGTGTGTGATGCTGGAGTGTGAACCCAGGGACTCATGCATGCTAAGCAAGAGCAACCGTATAAGAAATTTCTACTTAAGAAAGATTTTAAGGGGCTGGAGCGGTGACTCAGTGATTACAGCACTTGCCCAGCATGAGCGAGTACATGAGTTTGAACCCCAGCACCCACATACACAATGAAGTCTTGGAACAACGAAAGTTACATGAAAAACTAAATTTAAAAAAATTGTTTCTCTCTCTTCCTCTCCCCCTCCCTCTTAAAAAGATTTTTAATATATTACTTACAATGTGTCAAGTGGTGTTTCTGAGGACTAATTTAATCCAAATAACCCCCCAAAAAGCCTGTGCAGTAATTTAAATTATTACACCTATGATTCAGATGCAGAAACTGAGACAGAGAGAGGATAAGGAGTCACACAAGGTTTTGTTTTCTCCATTTTTACCAATATGTCCTCTCCTCTCTCTCCTTTTGTCCCCCTAAGTCTCCTGAGGGAACAGCAGTAGCTATTACATAATTTGAGAATTGACAGTAAATTTGTACATTGGTACACAGTTAAAGGCATGAAGATTAACTGCATGCACATCGTGGAATTTTTGGTCAAATACAACCATATAGAGAGACCATTTGTGGCTACAAGAAAATGAAAACAATGTTCAGATGTTTTTGTTTGTGTCTAAATGAGGAGGCAAAAGAGCACTGTGTTCTAAATAGTATAAAAGTAGACATATATATACGTGTGAGAGAGAAAGGGAGAGACAGAGAAGGGTGACATTTAAATGTTTGCTTCTAATCAATTTTAGCATTCAAATTTTTTTGGGGGGGAAAACGTGAATTTGGTATTGAGGAAACAACATTTTTATGCAAATCTTTTTTCTCATAAGCAACTTGAATTGGGTAATGAGAATTTTTGCTGGATTTGTCTGCTGGATAACTTCCTTACCTGTTTTTATCAATTGATTTCTTTTTTAAATTGTTTTTGTCACTTTTTCCCTTCAGCATTAGTGATTTATATTCAAGTAATCAGAATTCCTAGTTATTGACTAAATGTTACACTGTCTGCACTGCATGAGTTTATGATACGGAAATTTCAAACCACAAATCACTTCAGATTCCTAGGGGAATAAGTAGATGTTATGCAATTATGCTACAGTCTTCATTTCAAAAAGAAATCCTTACAAATAAACGATTCATTCTGGCTGATCTACTTTAAAATATCATATTATTGTGCCAAATCACACTTGAGAAAAATCACACAGCATAACCACAGAACCAGAAGATTAAAATGATTACAAAGTTTCCAGCAAGTTTCAAAGAAATACTACATTGCAAAAGTTAATATTATTAGAAAGTCCAGATCTAAATAAAGGATGTTCACTCATTTTCTGTGTAAATTGATCTCTTCAAATGCACAGGAAGCAAGTTCAACATCAATCACGGGCTATATATTCAAAAGCAATCAATAAAAAAAAGTACAGGAACTGACAAACAACTGTTCAATGAAATAATTTTTTTCCTGAAATACTTAGCAATATCCTTTTAAAATAATTGCTGTGGTCAATGTTATTTTTATTTTGGTCTTCTTACTTGCTAAAATAGAACGAATGTCATATCCATAAATGTTTAGCTGTCTGAAGAGGTTTCTCACACCTCAACCATAAGGGGACTCTGATATTACTATATCAAACACATGCCATCTTTTGGTGGTCTTTACTCGACAAAGTTTTAAAGGCCAACAGATTCAAAAGGGGAAAGGAGGAAAAAATATTTGATTTCATGCAAAAGATATCCTCTTGCTCATTCATAACTTTATTGAATCACTTCTTGTTTTGAAGTGATGGTTTTGAGAATGTATCTCTTTGAAAAATTACATCTTAGGTAAAGGGTTCCATATCAACATGAATTGAATCAACTATGGAAAACTTCATTGTTCGTTCAAGGAGAACTCTGAAACTGCTGAGTTACATCTCATGGTAAACATTTTGGGACGTTGCCAAAACTATTCTAAACATTTCTGAGTTCACTTTTCTGGGGAACTCTTTTAAAAATCAATTAGAAGCGAAAGTCTTTCAATGCAAGTGTTTTAAAATGTCAAGCTTGTATTACTTTTTTCTTTGTTGTGAATCAATGGCAATATTTCAAAACCTGTATATTAAATTGATTATATTCCATAATTAAGCTATTAAAGGGAATAGAATGTACAAGTGTACTAAAATTCACACCACAGCAGAAATGTTTTATTTTTTTTAAAGAACATAAACTCAGTTAGGTAAAAAAATGAGGAAAGCAGAGGAAGGACACCATGAAGTAAGAAGGAAATATAAATGGTTGCTTGGGTTTGATTTTAAAAGCATACTCAAGTATATTTATTGATTCTGAAAGATAAATTTTAACATTATAGGTCAACAGGTTAAAATAATAAGTGCTTTATTTATGAATCCTGAATCAGGAATTTTAGAAGGTATTCTTTGAACAATGGCAGAAGATCAATTATAAGTCTAAATATACAAAACAGTGTGGTCTATTTAAGAACTCAGAATCACAACATTTTTATTTTAAAAATATGTACTAGGAATGCACATAAATACCTGATGTGCATATATGTTTGAAAATGTACATATATAACTAAATGTTTTTATTAAAAGGAGATAATGTCAAACATTTTAAAGTTAGTGTCACCAACTTTGGATGCACTAAAAATAAACTAATTATGTGTTTTGCAATGAGGTGGTGTAAAATGATATATTTTAGAAAAAGAACGATTAAAACCTGTAACTATAAAAAAAAAAGTGTGTTACCTTCCTCAACAAACGAACCACTAATTTATTATAGACAGCAAAGGATTAAAATTCCACATGTATTTGTAGCAAACACATTGATATTAATTGGTTTGTCCTTTCAAGTTGTGTTTATCTCTTCATTTCCATCACTGTTTCAAAGGTCACTCTGTTCCATTTATAAATCCAATATGACAGAGATTAGTAAAAGCAAAAAGCAACAACTAATTGAGTACATCATCATGCAATCACACAGCTCACAATTCATTTATTCAATTAATAAAAAATACCATCACATGCTTTGCAGTGAGTTTCTCAAAGCTTTAAAATGGTTTGTGTCAAGATAACTTAATCATATCAGCATTTAAGTTACACAGTATAGGAAATGTAGAAAAATCGTGAAATAACACTTCAGTGAAAGGACAGTCAAATAAATATGTCTACATTTTTCCAAAGCAAAATAATCAAGAAAATAAATTGCAAAAATAAACGTATTTAGTAAATACAATTTACACTTATAATAAATTAATGAGAGATTTTTAGAAGCTGAAATGTAGGGGTTAAAGTGTGTGTGTGTGTGTGTGTGTGTGTGTGTGTGTGTGTGATGGCTAAGCTCTTATATTACAGAGAAAAGGAATCTAAAGGATTTAAGTGCCTTCATATACTAACAAAATATGAGCTTTATGATCTAGGTGATAATTTTCATGTTTCAAAATATTCTAGAACATGACCTTTTCTTTTTATATAGGCATAGGTTTGGACAGTGGCAGTTATAAGAAAGAACTAGAGGAAAAAAAATTATGTGCTGTGTGCATTAGCACAGCAACACCAGGTGTCTGAAATTTAAACTGTAAAAGGAAATAATTTGTAAAACAATTTGACCACCCTGATACAACTAGCATTTTTAACATTGATATTTTTACATAAAATGAATACTGGAATTTTGATATCTGGGAAACTAATTGTTTTCATAAGCCCCTCTCCAAAAATATAGTTAGGATATCCAAATGATGAGAAAAAGAAAGAAAGAAAGAAAGAAAGAAAGAAAGAAAGAAAGAAAGAAAGAAAGAAAGATCCAGAAAAATAAAAGCAAAAGCAGGATAATCCGGAAGACCATAATTTTCAGCATTTAAATTATAGTGAATTGAAGAGAAACTATTTCCAAAAAGCCCACTAAACCACACAGAACAGACTGTTTACAAAATATATGGACTTTTCTTATGAAGACAAACATGAAGCTCTGTCTCTCTTTCTCTTTCTCACTTTCTTTCTACATATATATGTGTTCATATGTGTGTGTGTACAAACGTATCGTTTTTTTCATCAGCTCTTTCATATGGATCTGTGTCTCCAAAAACATTATATGGCCATAGAATCCTAAGGCAGAAGCAAGAATGCTGCTTTAGACCACTGGCTTTTGAAGTAGCCTTCATCATTTAAATGACATAGTGCCTGGGTATAAATTACTAAACACCACACTGCGTTAAATAATATTACATCAATTTTATATCCCTTTATTAATTTCTATGTGTGTATATAACTGGTATATAACTGTGTATTGTGTAGTTTGCTTTGCACATAAGCTATTCTTTCAACTTAAGTATTCTTAGTGAAATTTTTACGTAAAAATACAGTTATTAAATATTTATGAAGATTATGAAGTCATCTTTCCCTAAATGCCCTAAGATGTATAGAGAAAAGTTTCCCCAAAGATCTTATCTATGTAGAAGTGCAATTCCAGATGAATTGCTTCTTTATAAATTTTTACTTACAAACGTGAAAAACTTTTCTGAGAATTCCTGAAATGTTACAATTTTATATGAACTCAATCAAAGGAAAGACTTAACCACGTGCCGTAAAGACATATACAGAATTGATTAAAATGCAGTTTATATATTCTTATAAATTTATTGACTTTAAAATACCCATATATGTATACATGTGCATAAACATAACAAACATAATACATAAGACAGGATACACACACACACCATCACACACACATATGTATCCTCTCTTCTTTGTCCCTATGCAGATTATTACTCCCAGGCTACAAATGACCCCAAGGAAGTAAGTGCACTTCTTGGCTGAACAATTTATCAACAGCTTGAAGTGACAGGAATGGTGATTCAATCCTGCATCCCTACATATCAGATATAGGCCACATTCTTCAGTCTGCAGAATCAGAAAGGGAAAAGTCCCTGTCGCATTTGCCCTTTCATAGAGATGGAAATATTATTAGAAAGGACATAAACAGACTAATTAAATCACAGCAGTATGGCTGGGATGACAGCTGGTACAGCGTGTGACTGAGAAGATCCATATCTGTGAACAGGAGGTACTTCACTTCCAATCCATTCGCTATTAGGTGCTTTCAAGCTTGCTGTGCAGACATTAAATAATAACATATCATTTCCAAGACTAAAATGATGTAAAGAAATAAAAAAAGGCTTTCTAACCAAGAAATCTTTTGTGCAACACAGAAAAAAAATCATTTACCACTCAGTTCTGCTTTTGAGATAAAGATGTAATAATGCCATTACCTTTCATCAGCAGGATCCTTGAAAATCAACACTCTTTGCTTATCATGCTGTGAAATACAAATGGAGCTAAAGGCATGGTCTGGGAGTCTCTGCTGCCGCGATATTAACTAACAGATCTGCCCTTTGTGAAGGAAACCGTATCCGTTTCATTAGTGCAGCCTCTAATTCAAAACTGTTGAAAATGAACTGCACATACTGTTTTAATAACAACATTCCTAATCATTATCAAACTGGTAATTCAGTGCTGAGAGAATGTAAGGGTCTGTGTTTCCATTATGACCTGCTGTTAAAGAAAACCATATTTAAATCCTCCATTCTTTCCCATCTTCTAAATTATCCAGGTTTATGACGGTGGGTGTTGTGACACCAAGAACGCACAAAACTGTATATGCCACATCATTTCATCTTAAGTGAATTGGTATTTGTAGTGATTTATGTCAACTACTGTATTATTTACTAATCCTTTAGTTACACTGTTTTGCATTCAATTTGACATGTCATGATTCGTACAAATGTCTTGTACATTTTCAATTTCAGAATATTTGGTCAATTTAGAGAAGAATCACAGTCATACAAACATGAAACACTAGGTCTGGTGGCAGCAAGTACATTAGACTCAGAATTATAAACCTGTGATCACACAACCACAATGTTGGAACATGAACATTCTAGGGATACGTCAAGGAATATGTTTTTTAATATCATGATATCATAAGATATTTGAAAAATACATGTCATTAAAGACTGTATTTTACAGAACATGAAACTGAAGATTTATTTTAATCATGCAACATCAATCATATGAAGCTAAATTGTAAAACAAAAACATAGATGATCATATTAATGAATAAAGTGAGAGTTGTCTGTTCATAAAAGAACTGAAGATAGCCTGAGTAATTTTATATTTAAATATTTGCTTCCACTATGTATTGTTATTGAAGTTTATATAAACATTTCAAATGATGATATAAGTTTATAATTATCATTCCCAGGGCTTTCCTTGATGAAAATGCACTAAATCTCCAGGAGTGGGATGGAGTCTACCATACAGCACATACATTTGGATAGATCCTATGTTTCCTTATGCTTTATGATTACACAAGGATATGGAGCCAAATAAAATCACTTGGTTTATATTTCTTTATATGACATGCTTGAATTATCATGTTTACTTTAACAGGCAGTCATTTCTTAGAATAAGCAATTTTGAAATTAAAACATAAACATCCCATATTTTCTAATCACATAGCCCAACTGTCCATATTGATTAAAAAAGTCTTCATGAAATGGAAAAGTTATTGTATAAAAAATGGAAACTATCCCCCACATTCCGCTTATCTATAACAAAGGGCATATTTGATAGTTCACGTTGGAAACTACTACACATTATTAACCACACTCTAAAAGTTTTATTAACATATTAAGTTCAACTACTTTAGAGTGAAAAATATTTTTCTTGATAAAGTAAAATATTTCTCCACAAATATTGACCATTTTTGATTGATATTTCTATTCTTTTATATAAATGATGAAGATCAAAAACAAGTTATGAAAAAATGAAGAATGTTGTTATTCACTCCCTAGAAAATCATAAACCTCAATTCAATAATCCACTGTTAGCACACATGCCATTTTCAAATAGTCTAATTTTAAGCTGTATTTTTAAGCATCCATAATTCTTCCACAATAATGTAATAACATACCTCTGCCTAGACTTTTCCAAACTCTAATTCTACCAAACTAGAAAACTCTAGTTCTACCAAACTAGAAAAAGTATTATAAACCTTTTTTCTTATATTCAAAATAAATATTATTCATGATATGTATTTAATTTAATGGTTATACAATATGTAAATAGATATACTATAGTACACTTATTGATGCCTTCTTTGGAGACATGTAGGATATTTCTGGATTTTTTTAAAATCACTATAAAGAATGCCTTCTCTCCTATCTTCTACTGAATTTTCAAAAATCAAAAAATATTTAGAGCGGAGAGGAAAGTTGTTAGCCAAGATCCTTATTTATTAAATAAGAAACCTGAGTGGTTAAGAGACTTAACAAAGTAGATACCTGAGTTATTATCTACATTATTTGTAGAAGCAAAATCTTCTGACATATTTTTTTTCTGATCCTAGAACCTCAGTTTGTACCCAGTATGTAAGAGGACTTATCTTGGTCAAGCTGCAAGCTATTCAAATTTCACACAATGATATTGTGATAATTCCATATTAAATTTACTGTTTATTCTTCATGTTTTCTCATTAGACTATCTCATTTAAAATATTTAATCAATAAAATGCCATAAATACTATATATTTACAATAAATTCAAACTGATGACAGAATATCTTCATACTTTTTATGTTTTTTAATGTTTGGATAAGCAACTTTGTGTGAAATGTCAGGATATAAAGACATCTTTTGCATAGGGAATGATGTTAACCATATGGCCTATTCACAATCAATTGAATTAAACCATGGCAGTTCCTACACTTTTAAGAGATGCTTATGTGGTCTTCCATTAAAATTCCACTAACATGACATTCGTGAAAAAGTTTATATTTACATACCTTCCTGAACATATGGAGAACCAAAAGCATCAACTGGAAAAGTCTATATATAAAGTGACAACTATCAGTTTTAAAATATTTCTCATTTCATATGTCAGTATCTTTTGGGAGTTTTAGGAAAGTCTTGTGTATTTCCATGTTTACAAGACCCTGTTAATATTGTTGAATATTACTCATCAGGCAGGAAGAAGGGTCTTAAAAATTATTGTTAGGCAGAAAAACATTCAAGTTAAAAAAAAAAACTTTCCACATTTAATCTGTTAAACAATAGCAAATTTCTTATGAATCAGTGATACTGTAATTGAACTGGAGACATTTTTAGAGCAAGCTTACTTTGGCTTTTTCACCCTCCGATTTGGAATCTGCTCACAGTACTGCCAGCTTAACCAAAAAGGATTAACTCTCATATCCAACTGAGAACACAGATAATTCTCAGTAATTGGTAAAAAATGAAGATGAATGGGGCTGAGAGATAAGGAGCAATTAGCTCATCAGCAGTTACAGCTGTGCACTCAATCCGTATCCATCTCTTGAGTCTCGGCCCCTTTTAAAGAACCTAAGCAGAAGAAGCATAGGACACCCCTCCCCAAAAAATTGCTATACCTGCCCATCATTTCTCTAGTCTTCCATTTTATTTCCTTACTATACAAAGACACCTGTCATAGCATGCTATGTAAATTACTACCTCTCCCAGGACCTATGTCTAAAGCCAATCTTCTTTTTAAACTTTTTTTTTTATAACAGAAACCAAATGACTACTGTAGACACTCTTAAATTCCCTGTCAATCGTTTCATTATAGCAGCATCATCTGTTTGAAAATATAAGCAATTCCCTCATCTAATTATAGGAAGGATTTGAGGTTCATTAACATTGCCAAGGCAGAGAATCCAATGTGCAACTGCAGAGCTCTGCTTGGTGGCCTGCTTCTCAGTTTCCGTTTATTTGCTTTCTCAAGGTCTCCAAGACTTTTTCCTGAAATCATAAAATTATTTTTTTCCTTCTAAACACACATGTGTGTTAGAAGAAAGGAAATGACTGCAGTTAAACTGTTCTATTTCTACAGGAACGGTTTTGTAAAAAAGATAAGGAGATGGTCTGCTGGGGAAGATTATTTTATCTCCCTATCTGCCTGGCTTCCCCCACCCCCATTTATTTGTTTGCTTGTGGTGGTTTGGGGGCAGGAGAAGCAAGGGGTAAGGAACACTAGTGACGAATACACTATGAAACCAAAATTCAAGTTCTTGTTTTTCCTGAAACTCCTACATCCTGGTAACTCTTGAAAAGTTTGAGAAAAAGAAAAAGCATCATATATTTTGGGGATGTGAAATATGTCCAGGTTTGTAGATCACTGAATTAGCATGTGCTCGCCTATGTTCCAAAGTGTGCAGAAAGACAAAATATTGAAGTCTTAGGATTACTTCACTTCCTTAAAGAAATAACAGCAGTTAGGGGGTTATGACTATAGTTTAAACAATGAGATTTTCTTGGGACATCTGTTTTGAGATCACATTTTGAATAGATATGAACTCATTTCCTACGAAGCAAGCAATCTACTATTGTTGATAGCTGTTTACCAGTTCTATGACTCAGATATTAGCTAGTGGCAAAGGTCCCTCTCAAATCCTCCGAGTATTTTTTAAACTGTGTACATAATGTTTTCCTTAAATGTTAGAAGTAAAAATGCAGTCTTTTCCTGTCTCTTAGTAAATTATGTTCACAAAACTTTACATTTGGGAATAATATTTAATGCATTTATTTTTAAAGGCTTATTTCCTTTGTTGTCTTTAGTAAGGGGAGTAAAAACACTAGATTTAGCAAGAACTTAAATAGCATAGATACTTTAAGAGATGCACACTATGTCAATATTTATATAGCATTTTGAAAAACAGAAGTAAAATTAAGTTTCCTTTATTTAGACTAAGCCAATTGTGATTAATTTAGCATCCTCAAAAATGTGCATAATGACAAATAAAGGATAAACAGATGAAACATAGTTAGAGATACTATCAAATTGACCTTGGGTTCACCGGTTTTAAATTCTGCCTTTCTAATATCCCAGTTTCAATTTCCAAGCAGCATTTTTTAAGCTGGTTATGCAGATCAGTCCTTAAAGCAAAAAAATAGCAATTTATCTGGCCTGTATGTTGTGGATAGTGTTGCCACTAAAAAGAATCCAGGACATTTTTCCTTCTTATCTGCAATGTAGCTCATATCAGCCAACCTGTCACAAGATAGTACTTGATATAAACAAGAGATTGCTAAGACATCTCAGTAATCAATATCAGGATGGCTACAGTATGGAAACCCCAACCAGTGCATATCATTTGTCTCAGCATCTATTTCTATGGCCAAATGAAGCATTAATTCAAATCATAAATCTATGGTGATTTAAATCTGGGAATGAGCACCTGCCTGCTTTAATGATTTATTTTGTACATTTCAGTAAGCAGGAGATTTGTCCATATGAACTGACAGGTCACCTTCAGATGCCAGGAGCAGACTGTTTATCACCATGCAGACTAGCATCTCATCTTAGCAAGTAAATATTAAACTAAAAGAATCCAATTGATTGTGGATGAGGGAGAATGGCGACATGGCCATATATTTTACTCAGCATGCTGATGCTTCACTCAGATCTATCCTGAGGTCCTCACTTCTTCCTAAAGTGATCATTCTGTTGGAAAGATGTGAGCTCAAGGTTACGACGTAAAATTGGGGTATAAAATAATTATTTGTCAGTGTCAAAGATTTCTTTATATACCTTTTTGGGGCTAATTTTTAAGATTCATATTATGAACTGGAATGGGTCATCTATAATGAAATTATGCTGTCACCTCACCAAGTTAAATCAAACCAAACCAAGTAACAACAAAATTTATTTCCTGAGACTATAAGGTTTTATTTATAACCAAGAGAAAAACAGTGTTCCTACAAAGGAAAGCTTAAAATGTTTAATAGAACTTGTGAGTCAGATGAGTATAGGAGGTAAAAAGAGGACTGAATTGACTTCAGAAATGTCAGTGGATTTGGGCAAGACTGAGTAGCAATAATACATCATTTAAGTTGCACCTCTCTGAAAGGTTTCACTGCTTCAAAGCACCAACTGATAGATTCATGAAAGCAGTAAGTCTGGATACTGACATGGAGGCTTTGGGAGACTCTTGGATTCCTTCTAGAATTCATATTCTTCAATATCACATCCTCACTATATTGTGATAGCTGATTCTCCTTGAAAAGGCACCATTTCCTGTAATGACTGCCTATTGATACATCTTGCCCAGAGTCTGTACGCCCCTTGAGTTTATATTCTTAGAATGAGCTAAAATCAAACACACAACAAAATCCAAAAGATATAAAAGATGCCCCCATATTTTCTCACAGGCTTGCAACTTAAGTAATACCTAGCAGAGGGAAGAGGAAAACGAGGAGGAAGCAGTTGATGGCAGTAAAAAGAAAAAGGAAGTTCCAGATGGGCAAATTTTAGAGAAATAGTAATACTCATAGCAAAAGCAATACCCAGACTTCAACCAAACGACAACCTAAGTAGACATTGTAATAAATAATGTGATAAATACTAAACACATATCTCAGTTCTCATGATGTAGACATTATTATTTATACTATTTTCCAGATGTAGTATATTAGGCTCAGAAAGTTTACATGACCTTCCAAAGTCACAGAGCAAGTAATTGTTGAACACTTACCAAGAGGCATGCATTGTCCTCTGAACCAGAGAAGTTTGGGGTGAAATGAAACTGTTCAATTCAGCAAATGGTCTGATGTGTGCAGGCTCAATCTCCACCTTCACCATTGGTCTTCACCCTTTCCAACTACCCTCCCCCATTGTGCCCCCTCTGTTCATATAAATGTCTAGGGGTGGAGGTAGTCATAAAGGCTAATACCGTAAATTATAAATTCTCAGAGGACAGCAACATTTGAGAACAATAGAATGAAAATCACAATGGTAAACATTTTTTTCCCAAATCGGCTAAAGATATCTACAGTATAAATGACCTACTAGAAAAAGTACCAATGTTAACTTATCTCAAAATATTAAAATCTTCTAAGAAAACTTTTTCTACTGTTTCAGTGTTGAATGGTGGGTGTGAGAAATAAAAAGCAGTATAAATTACCAACTAAATACCTTAATGAAAGAAAAGTGACTTCTTCCAACTAAAATACACAGGGAAAATATTTTTAAAATATTTTAAGCCATTATGATAGCCTCTGTACCTAAATGCATAGTTCAAGTCATGTTCCTCTTTTTTCTGTTAGTTCTCCAAAGCAATCCATTGCTCCCCTGTTCAGGAAAATTCACAGGTACCATCGTTTAATAAATTTTGCTTTCAATATCATTATATTGCCTATTTTAAGAATCCCTCTTCAAAACCCAACTATTAAGAATAGCCTACGTTAAAGGCCCATAACAAAATTTTGAAAACTATCCAGATTCCATTTTGGAATGGTATCTAAAATTTATAGTGGTCAATACTTATTTTTAAAAGTGTTCACTGTTGCCTATTTTATAAGCTGAAGGAAAAGACCTTTATGTTAAGACAATGTGTCCTTAGTAATTCTAAAAACAGAAGTATAATTCTTTCATTTTACTTCAATACATGGTTTAAATTTTTAAATGTATGTGTATTAAACATGAACTAAAAAATCCTCTGCCCTCTCAGACATATCCCTAAAATTTATTAGAAATGTAAGCAGTGGTATTTCCCTTAGTCCCTTTCAGTTTAGAGTCATCTCTTTGAGCTAGCCTCATGTCTTCACCTTTCCAAAATTGCCACAACCACCTACTCTGTTCAGACCATTGTTGCCAGTCATTTTCAACAGTTCTCATGAGGTTTTGCTGAAAAGTTCTTTTTTTCCCCTTTTTAATATTATAAGATTCATTTTGTACTTTGTGTTATATTTCAAATTACTTCCTATTCTACTATTCATACAAGGTGTGTGCTTCTCAGAAATGTAGTGAAAATGATGATTTGTGAAACTCCTAGTATTCCTGCAGATGCCCTTAGATATGACTGTTTTATTTTACTTATTTTATTTTTATTAGTATTAGTATTATTTGATTATTTGATTCCCATTAGTGCTGGGAATCAAACCCAGGGTCTCACACATGCCAGGCAAGTGCTCTACCACTGAGCAACATCCTCAGCCCCTTAACTATGTCTTGGTGGAATAAAAGCAGAATGCCACTGATTGCCTTAAAAAATAATCTGTTAAAATGCTGCATGGAAAAGATAATTTAATTGAATTATCACAAACCTTTTTATTTTCCATGAACAAATGTTATAGAATCCAAATTTCTCTTGCTAAATTATATTTTGAGCATGGTTTTTGCATTTTAAAGGGAAACAATACTGTGCAGTAACACAATAAAATGTTTTACTGTATCAATAGCCAGAGGATAAAGATTTCATTAATCAAAAAATTAACCCATCTTTGAGGTTATGTTTGACAAAACAAATTACCCAAATGAGTATTCTGCAAAACTAAAACTTTCATTTAGTTTAATTTTGGCACTTAATTTTCATTTCTTTTTCTTCATAGAGCAGGAAAGAAAAAAAAGGACAAGTAAAATTAAAGTTGTAGTTTGAAAAGATGGGAGACATTAATAATGAT
This sequence comes from Aplodontia rufa, assembly GCA_004027875.1. NCBI lineage: Eukaryota > Metazoa > Chordata > Mammalia > Rodentia > Aplodontiidae > Aplodontia > Aplodontia rufa. Next base: position 241,532 of record PVKS010000047.1, on the reverse strand, counting down.
TGTGTAGAGAGAGCTATTGAAAATTCTTACTCTTGGAAGCACATGAAAGGATTAAGTTTATAGTAGTCTCCCCTTACATGATTTTGCTTTTCATAGTTTCACCTACCTGAAATCTCTGGTATGAAAATATTAAATGGGAAAATTCTAGAAATATATAATTGATAACTGTTAGATAAGTTTTAGTAGAGTACATTACTATAATTGTTTTATGGTATTATTAGTTATTAATCTCTTACTGTGCTTCATTTATAAATTAAACTTTATCATAAGTATGTGTATAACTTAGTAATTTTATGAAGTTCAGTACTAACAGTGGTGTTAGGCATCCACTGGGGTCTTGGAATGCAAGTCCCATAAATTGGGGTAGGCTACTGTACATTTTGCTATTAATGACAGTACATTTCGTACTTATTAATAAATGCATGAAAACATAAAAGAGTAGTACTTTGTATATTTGTCAATTTAACCTATACCCAATATTTTAGAAAAACTTATTTGTAATAAAAGATATGTTAATTGAATACTTCTAAGAGGAGCTACAAACATAACGTTAGTACAATAAAAAAATAATATTGGTAACTATTTACTTGGAGTACATGTTTTCAGAAAGCAAAATGGTATCTTCAAAATGTACATTGTTTTCAAGCTAAAATGAACAATTTTTTGAAGGGTAGAAATGGTTTTGTTCTGGAAAAGTAATCATATAGCAAAGTGATCATAATCAGTTTTAGTGACCATAAAACTTACCAACACTTGAATTCATGTCCCCGTTTTCAGAATCTGCTCCATGTTGGTTATTACTGGCATGATAGTTGCTCATAGCTTCTAATTTGATTTTTTTCACCTTCATTGCTTCGGCAATAGCTGCATTGGTAGCAGCGGCAGCTGCTGCAGCTGCTGCTGTCAGACCTTAAAAGAATAAATTAAAAATGGAGTAATTCAAATTCTGATTTTTCATGTAATAGTCCATGTACTTCATATAACTCACAGACACACGAGTGTACCTGATTGCAATGATACTATGATAACAATCAAGCAACATTGACAAAAAGGGGATTAAATATTAGCAGAAACATAATTTAAGGCAGAGATATATTAGTGCACATGTAGCCAGAATTATCTGTCAAAGACACAAATCCAAACATGCCATTCTGTTTAAAATTCTCTATAACTGCCTAAAGGGAGGAAAAATCAGAATGGCTGGCTTATTCCCAAAAAGTTGTCCCTCGCAGTACCATGCCACATTCAAGCTCTGTGGACATGCCACCACTTCCCATTTACGACCTGCCTGCTCAAGTCTGTTTTCCCACATGTCATTCCCTTGGTGTGGAGTGATCTTGCTCTGGGACTCACTTGCCTGACTTCTTATCCTCTGGTAAGATCCCACTCTCCTGGGGATCCTTGGTTCCCAGCTCCCCCCAGCTGTGTTGGTACCTGTCTGCTTCTCTCCTGGACTACGTTTATAACCTGTTACAATGCATGCTGTACTGAATGCCTATGCATCCGTTTTCCTTACTAGATGGTGAACTACTCAGTGGTGGGATCATATGCTGGTATGTAGCTTGGTCTCCCCTGTGTTCCAGGTGCTCAAGAAAAATAAAATGTAACAACAAATGATTTGACTCTGCTTGTAAATTTAACTGACATAAAGGTAGTTTAAACACCTTAATATACTGATGTAAGTGATCAGTATTTTCCTTACTTTACAGACTAGGAAACCAGATTCAGGATTTAAAGCAGCACATTCTAGTCCCAGAGTTGAGGCTTTTAACCTCTATGCCATGGTGTTTTTTTTTCCAGAGCAGCCCACCTCTGTTCATCCAGAGAACAGGAGGTAGGTGTAGATTGGAAACAGAGTTTGAGACCAGAATAGAAGATCACAGACAGTGCTAACGCCGGAATGCTATTCTGACTTTAAATATTTATATAGAGAGATAGCCAGAGGAGGTTTTTGAGTATGCAAGTGGTTTGTCTGCCTTAAATATATGAACTTTTACTAAGTCAATTCACGTTAGCCTGGCACTCCTCAATGGACTCTCTTCTAATTCTAGAAATTGGCCTATGAGAGGATATATATATATCCTTCCCCTCACCCCTCACGCGTATTCATTTTGCTACAACTGCTTTGTATTTCTGACTACTGCCCTCCAGTCCTCTGTGAGTATATTTCAACACCCAGTTGGTAAATTAGATACTGAGCATCCCTTCTCTTCCTTTTTCCTCTCCATTAACCATCACTTCTGGTGACTACAACAAATAAGTTTCAGCCCAAGGAATTATTAAAAAGTCTTTTTAAATACAAATTTCTGCTTTGTATTCAGAGAGGAGGATGATTTCACCTTCCTTTCAGATCAGTACAAAGAGGCCCTGACCATTTTCACCCCAACACAACACAACCTACAGATGGGATCTTTGCATGGAAAGCTGATCATCACCCCTTAAAAGGCACTGATCTAAATTCAAAGAACTCATCTGGGTTCGGCCTGAACATTCACTGCCTTTTAAGTCTCAACTTGAGCTGATTCTCTCATCTTCCTATGATTGAATTTTCTCCTCAATTACTCATTTCCTTCAAAGATGTTTCAGAACATTTTCTTTCCTGTTCTCTTAAAATTCTAAACGTGCTTCCCAGAAAATCTCTTCCTTGACTTTGCCTTGTCACTAATACGAACATCCCATTTGTCCCTTGCCTTAGTTGCCTGATGTTGACCCTTCTCCATTTTATGGCACTTCTCAGGCCTTTGTCTTTGATTAATGTTGCAAGCAAAACTTGCTCATAGTATTCAAATAATAAAGATAACCCCACAGCTTGAGATATGATTAACATATAAGTATGAAATAAAACTATACATGATTTGGCAGTGGACAAGCCATTGAATCTTCTGCGAAACCATTCTGAGACCAAAGGGAAAATATTGAGATCAAATAAGATACAATACATAAAGAATTCCACATCAGGGTTAGTAAAAATAAGGCATGCTATACATTCTAGCTCCTCAGGAAGTTAAATGCAAACTTAGCTAGAATTTCTGCAAGATCTATGGGCTGGCTCAGCACCCTAAGGTAGGAGAATCATACTTGTCCTTAGGTGACTGCTTTAGCTCTTAACTTCTAAAACTCCTATCTTATAATTTTATTATTTAGGGATCTTATTTTATAATGCTCCTTTATTTTTCTGTTTTACAGTTTTGCCCTCTATTGCATTTCTAATGCAATTCTAAAAGATGAACGTGTCATACAAACACGCCTGCATGCACATGCATATATATATGCACATGCTGTATCTTACCTAGAATAGGTTCTAATAGTCTATTTTGGGTTCAGTTTTGTGAACATAGAAAGAAAACCGTGACATAAACAAAAGTTGTTGATTTTAGTTCCACCAACCCTCTTGGCTGTTTAATGGGATCTTAATTTTAGTTTGTTATTATCTTTCAAGTTCAAATAATTTTCTTCAGTTCCACTGTGCCCTAGAAGCTTCCAGGCTTTATTCCTTTTATTCCATTTCCATTGCCCCTGAAGGGCAACCTTCCATCTTTTCTTCCTAGAGTTCGGCAATAAACTCTTAAAAGCTTCCACTTTCCCCACATCCAATCTCTTAGTCCTTTTCGTAATGTCCACATGATCTTATGAAGATGAAGATATGATCATGACATTCAATGCCAGCTCTTAGGTTCAGTACTTCACACAGCTGTCAGGGACCTCAGCGCTCAGTTCCCTGACATTCAGTGTAGAATCATCTATTTCCCCAGCTCCACTGTGACCTCTGTGCTCCAGCTACATAAGCCTTCTTTCATTTCCTCTCCTAGATTACATCTTTCCTTCATTCAAAGCAGTTTGTGAGTTTGGTTCACACTTTCTAGAGAAGTTCTCCAGTCCCCTTGCCCAAGACCTGCCTCTGCCTCCTTCATGCGAGTTTTAATATTATTCCTTCAAGAAGCAGGCTCCGATTCCTTGCTGTTCACTTTTACATGGGAAAGAGTATCACTCGTTCCAAAATTAGCTTGATGCTCGTTCTTTTCAAAAATTGTACCTGACTTTCCTCAACTCACCAATCACGTTGGATGTGAGTTCTCCATTCCCAGCTGTGCCTCAGAAACATATGTTGAGCTTATAAACCAAGAAAATAGCTGAGCTCTACCATCTCAGATTCTGACCTAGAGGGTCTGACCCAAAAGGTCTGAGCTGCAGTCTCTGCATCTGTATATTTTTGGATGATTTCACTATTTCATGGGTCATTTTAATATGCAAGCTGAGTAGAGCCAGCAGTTGCTTGATCTTTTTCTTGCACATTTATTTTGATGGGGAGGAGGTGCAGCTCTAAGGAATTTCTACTGAAATTTAAGTATTTCTGATGGAATTATGGCTATCTCCTCTAATTACACTATAGTACAAATATGTAGAAATACCTTCTTAGTGTATGGATCCCAGACATCTACCATAATGTTTGGCACAGACATCATTGAATGAAAAAATACTATCAAACTAGATTACTTACAGAAACACAGGAGAAATACTGTATTTTGACAATGCCAATGAAAAGTAATTTAACCCATTATTTTTCTGTTACAATAAATGTGAATGTACTTAAAGTGGCAAGTTTAATTTAATATTTTAAAATCTTAAGATTTTTAAATTAATATAAATTATGATATCTCATAGGTCCATCTTGCCATGCATTTACTACAGTTCCTTTTTGTTTTGCAATGGCCCTTTCAAATATCCAATATAATTCTCAAACCCCACTCAACTTTCATTCTAGTAAAAATGTAGTTGAGAATCTACACTTTCTCAATAGAGGTCCCACTATGTATGTTGTTACTTAATCAAATTGCCTTAAAAGAGGAAAAGAGAAAAGAGTCATAAAATAACTCAAGTCTCTGTCCTAACTTACATAGAAAATCCAAACTATGATGACATTTTATATTTAATCAAGAATTATTCACTGGTATAAATACTGGTGACATAATATTTACCATACTCTTTAACTCCCTTTGTAATCTTATTCTCAATTATCATAGGTCCTTCCTTGTCTGAGACTCAGGGAGAATTTCCCCACCTCCTGTTTCCACATCCCACCCTAAAATGCCTTATATTGCAAATTACGGATGCTTTTAACTCTCCTCAATCAAAGCTACTTGGCTTTCCCTCATAACTAGACAATGTATTATTTCTCAAAGTATTAACTTTCCACAAGATTTTTTTCCATTCACTGGAGGACAAAACTGTTTCAATTTAGATAAATAAAAAGATAATCTGGTGAAAACACACTCTAAAACTTATATGAAACACCTGTACCTCATAACAAATGCTTATTAAACAGATCATCATCGCAGTGGTTTTCAAAAGTGACTATGCCTAAAATTCAATAGGGGAACTTAGTGAAATACAAACTCGAGTTACCATCAAAAAAAGTCTGTGGACAGTGAGCACTGGAACCAACTGTTTAAAAGGTAAAATGATTGCATCAAAAAAGATCAGAAAAGAAGTTAAGTAGATGATATATCTAATGAACAAATAAATGAATGATCTCTCATTTTAGAAATGATTAACCCATCTATTAAACTTCACCTTTATATCCAAAGATTTACAGTATTTCATACACCAAGACAAAAACACATACTGAACTAAGACAAATGTCAAGTCCCATCTATCTATATGTGGAATGCCTTTAAAAACTTAAATTGGGGGCTGGAGCGGTGGCTCAGCGGTTTTGACGCTTGCCTGGAAAGCACGAGGACCCAGGTTCAAACCCCAGCATCATGTACACAACTGAGTGTTGGAGCAACTAAGGCCATGTGAAAAACTAAATAAAGTTGTTTCTCTCTTTCTCTGTCTCTCTCACTGTCCCTCACTCTTAAAAAATAAAATAAAATAAAAACTTAAATCGGGCAACAAATATACTACTTATTAGGAATTTTTGAAATAAAACTTATGTCTTTGGCATTCTATTACTTTGAGAAAAGTAATAAGGGAATGATTAGAGTATTTTAAATATATATATATGTACATACATAGATAGATGATAGAGATAAATATAGATGGATGATAGATTAGACAGATAGAGAGATAGATGATAGATAGATAACTTCTAGATTATGAATTCCAAACTATTTGGTGCACCTGTGTCAATTTCATTGAAATATTTATGGAATTGACAATGTGGAACTTAATAGCTTAATTTTATTTTTAAAGGTTCTAAATTCAATTTCATATCAGCAATGGGGAAACTTTGTGTATATTTAAAAATCTTTCTCCCAGATGAAGAGAACGGATTCAGAAACGTTTTGTTTTAAAAATATGCTTTTCTTCAGACAAAGGATAACAGTCACATAGTATGCAGTCACAGAGCTCCCTTAGCTCTTCAGGAAAAGAACTCCATGTCACCCCAAGGCTCATACTCCATATGCCTCAGATGATATCAAAATATTTGGGTTTGCTTTTCTTTCCTATATGGTCACAACAAACTATCAATTGCAATTTAAAAGAATGAAGATTTATTTATACAAAAATTAGAAACACAGTTTGTCACACTATTGTCTGAATTATGACGGAAACTCTGTTGTGGGCTCTGTTCTGCTTTGCTCCTTCACAGCCAGGGCTACCTTATTTTTCAAACTGGCTCTTGTTAAAATGTTTATCCTAGCTAATTAGTTTATTTTGCTTTCCTTTTTTAGTGCTCCACTAAAGTCCTATAAACTTCCTGTACAATTAGTGATCAGTATGAAAGTTATTAATCATCCAAGCTCAATATTATATAAGGAATAAGTTTGTTACTTGAAAAAAACATAAAGACTCATGCATACTTTGGACAACATGCATCAACTTCATCTTGGATAGTATGGCAAGTTATACAATGTCTTAGGTTTACAAATTCTCAGCTCTAAAAAGAAGGATAACAATTCTGACCTCAAGGGTGCCATGGAGACTGACTTACTGTGAAATAGTATGCGCACCAGCCTGCACACATTCCAAGCCCACCATGCATCACAGCTGATAGCATAAAATAATGCCTAATATCCATCATGTCCTTATGTTTAGTTTACCTTTGTTCTTTTGCTTACGAAAATGCAGATATGACAAAAGGTACTTAAAGCATAGAAAGAGAATTTAGCCATTTGACAAATGGATATGTAAAAGCCATATTTCTAGCACATCATTTGATGTAGTTGTCTACTTTGAGCAAATTCATCAGAAAATCACTAAATCTTCACTTTGTGCCACATTTGCACAGAGCCCTTGCTATTTGAAGTTCAAATCCTAAAGCCAGTATGCAGATGTATCTTTTGGAACGTAAGCAGACATTGTTACATTTAAGGACAATATTTTACTTTGCAAAGACAGCAGTTTTCTTCCGCTTTTAACTTTTATTAAAACAGCTTTTAAATTCTTCAAATGCTATTAAGTAATCCTGATAACTCTTTTAAAAAGGAAAAGTATCCTCATTCTATTTATTTCAAGTAAGTTAGTACCCTTAGTTATAAAAAGAAGATTAAAACTGTAGATTATAAATATCAATAAAAGAGACATATTGCTGTCAAATTCTTTCTCTGATCTGTTTGTTTGCTCATTAACTTGAAAGGTCCAATCTTTGATCTTTGGTTTCAAAGACATCAAGATGACTTCCAAATGTTTGATATGTTGTCTACTTTTACATTGCATTCCATATAAAATGCATTTCCCAAAACCTAATGGCTGAATAAAATGGGTTACATCCAAGGGATGGTAAGTATTCAAAACTTCCAAATTATAGACTTTTTACGAGTCTATGTTACTTTACTCAAATTTAGAAGAAACGAGTTTAAACATGCAGTAGATTCTAACCAATGGTAGTTATTTTTAATATTCTGGAATTGATAAGTTATTTATGTCTGGCATTCTTCCTACTGATTATTCAGGGAGACAGGCGGCTTATAAATATCTCATCACTCCACCGTCACAGAAATTTCATCGACAGTGCTCATGCACAGCTATTAGCAATATGAAGCTAACCATTACAAGAAGGAGGAAAATCGAACATGTGGCATTAATACGCAGTCCTGGTTCCTAACCATCTGATAGGCAGATGGTGTGAAGCGGATTCTCCAGCTGAAATGAAGGGGCACATCATTTAAAACCTTGTTTGCATTCTAACTGGTATCAGTGCCATATTGATATACATGATACATCATGGCAGTATTTGAACAATCTAGTTTGTTTCAGTCATAAATGTTTACAGCCTTGTTTTTTTAATCTTATAAGCATGTTCAGAAGAGTGTATTTTTAATTTATGAAACCTATTGTTTACTTCTGTTGAACTAGAAGATTAGTGGAAAGCAAGAATATTAAATTACTTCAACCAGTGCGATATAACTAAGACAGATGAATAAAGTGGGTTTCTATTTTCAATAAGGATGTTAGTAAAGGAATTTTAAAATTAGCCCAGGCATTTCGTGCATTAAATACACTTATTCATTTAAACCTTCCAGCTATTTTTTCCCCAAGTGGCATACAGAGAAACTTAATGCTTTACATAGTCATTCATTTAAAACTCTCACTGTGTGCAATTAATCTTGTCTAACAATTCAATTCAGAAAGTAAAACATCAAAAAGCAGAGTTCAATTCAACAGTCATTACTGTGAAGTAATCTTTCTGCTCCTGACAGTTCCTATAGATGCTTTGCAAAACTATGTTGAAGGTGCATTGTAAGCTGCATATGAGTTTGAATTACAACTCAATTGAAATCACTCCAAGTCTTAAGAACTCTTGGCTCAGTATAACTTGAAAACACCAATACCTTTTTTTTTCACCCTGCTTTCTTTCTATCCTTATTGAAATACTGGCTGTCAAAAACCTGACACTTATTTCCAATTATGTTATTTCTTAATGCTCTCTAAATAAATGAAAATTGTGAGTGAACCATGCTTGTCCTAACTCTTGAATGCTTAAATAATAGAACTGATACATGACTAGAATAAGTAAATTAACTGTAAATTTGGTTAGACTGAAGATTTTCAGTGTGAACTTGTCTCTTAATGTCCATTAGGCTGACTTTTCTTGCCCTTTATAACACATTTGTATTCTGCAGAGAAAAGGAAAATTGATCCTTGAGGCCACTAATGGAAACACTCCCTCTACCAGTTTTCAGGTTTTCAATTGATTAAATTAGATCTTAAAAATGTTTAGATGAATAACAACAAAAACAACAATGAAACCCCAACAATTTGGAAAAATACAGTAATAAATATATTATTATAATTATTATTATTATCATATTGATAATTACTGATAAATCAAATAGACATTATTTTAGGATTCTTTTTCTGAATAGCTTAAAAGCCTTCTTTCCCAGAGAGAAGGGATTATAGCAGGAGTGAAGTCAAAGGGAGGGAACACCATGAGGATTTGGCCATGTGTAGGTCACTGAGAGATTTCCATGTGGCCACTTTTGAAAAGCTTACCTTTTTATAACTAACTCATAAACATGCTAAACATAATCAATGAAATTTTTAAATTTGATTTTCAATTATGCAAAGTTGAACTTGGCACAAGATCTTGAATAGATATCCTTTGCTCCCACATTTAATATTACTACCATTAGAAAAATATTTCTAAGCCACCACTTGGGGTCTCAACTTATAACAACATGGGGAATTAAAGACTTTACCTAAGGTGGCCCTTGTGTCTTAACGACGAAACTCAGGGATACTGGGGTAGTTTCTATAAAGTCACACCACTAAATAAACAATAGAGTAATCTCCAACTCCCAGTTCAGCATTGACCACACTGGCTCTGTCAATAAATGTAAAAAGAAAAGTACAGAATACCATAAACTATGAAGTCTTTTTGAAACAAAACAAAACCCTTTCACTCCAGTACTTTATGAACTGTGTAAGAAGTCGAGGTTGTACATAAATCAGAGGATGTCATAAATATGTTGATCCCATTTAGAAATCCAATATAAATATTTTTTGTAATTCAATTTTACATAATTTAGAATATTATTGTTACAGAAACAATGGTCATTCATCTTCATGCACATAACCTTCAATCTGTGCTATTTGTGAAATAAAAAATTTGAACTCTATTTCTTACATATTACACACCAAAATAATGAATAAATTGTTCTCTTTACAAATCTTCAATACAGAACCATTTCTAGCTATAAACAAATTGAAACAGGCAAACACTGACTTTAATTTTCTTCAAAGCACCCTTTTATTATATCTTATTTTTCTACTTCCTAATAAAATAGGTGCTAGCTACCCCCACGTTGTTCTAAGGTCAGGAAGTATTACTACCTGTATTACCTATCAAATAAAATTATTCAGTGAATGGACCCCACGCAGCTGGATCTAACTAGTGTGAGAGTGACTGATAGTGTATGACATTCTAAAAGGATGATTTTAGAGAGGCTACTTGCTAATATGTTGGTGACAGTTCAGGCAATATAATATGTGAAAAGAGGAAATGGTGTCCTAAGTTTAATTTCCTTCAAAAGAGTAACATCATTGGCATTTTAGCTTAAAGATAATCTCCCTAAATGTTCCACTTTTGGAGATATCATGTAAATCTTCTTCTAAATCCTTTGGTACTTCAGTAAATCTCCCTTTTGTTTTGTTGTTGTTGTTGTTTGCTTGTTTGTTTTTTCTTTGTCCAGGATCCAAGTACCATATGGAACTCTGTCAGTGTAGTATTGGTGAGAGGAAGAGAGAAAATGAGAAAAAGATAAGAGGTGATCATTTTTACATCTAGGCCTCGTCATGAAATGTGAATAGCTGGGAAAGAAATGGTTACAAAAGTTCTCTGACACAGTAATATAAACATGAAGGAAATGTATTCACATAAATACACAGATATAGAGCAATCAGATGCATTTTCTTTCCTTATAAACTGAGGTCAGGGTCTGGGTGAATTAAGAATAATATATAAGCGCAATCAGTAAGTAACAGGAAGAATAGAGAGACTCATGTTCGAGACAACACTGTCTTCCGTTCACAGTTAGTAGGTTCCTACATGTATATCAACACCATTTAATCTCCATAACCAACAAGGCAGATGTTTCCTCATTTGGTTATAAGGACAATTTCAATGGTGTAAGTGCTTGGAAAGGTAGGTTTTTGATTACGGTTTTAAAGTCGGACCATGGAAAAGAATAATCCTAACTGATTTAGAAAAACTGATACTACCATGCAATAGAGCAGATTCAAAGGAAAAAATGGGCTGTGATGCCTAGTGTCAAGTGACTGTCATCTCCTAGAGGGAGGCATGGTAAAAGTAGATGAAGCGATTTTCTTGGCACAATTTCATAATCCTAGTCAAGTTGCATAATTCTTTGAATGCAAACTGTGCGAATTATTTAGATTGATTATGAGGTGATGTTATGTCTTATTTTTCAAGAATAAATGCTTGACTATTATTTCTCTTACAAGGTTTGATCAGTACATTCAATGCAGCTCATGAGGAAAGAAACAAGTGCATGTTGAGGAAGGATTACCATGGTTGGCTATTATATTATTCACTTCTTTTACGCTGCAAAAAAGAAAATTCACTCTAATAGAAAGAGATGTTTAATTTCTAACATGACAAGAAATACGACACTTTTAGTTTTCCGATAGAACCATTCACTTCGTTTCAAAATAGCAGTAAGCCTTAGAAAACCCTCCCTAACATCTCTTCATTTAGGAGCAATGTCTGTGGTTATACTGATCCAATGGCTTCTCTTGACCTAATTTGTGTTGTACTTTGAGATTCTATTAAAAGAAACTAAATCACTGCAGTAGATTTATTCACCTTAAATAATTTAAGCTAATTGAAAAAGAACCAAACTAAAACACTTCTCTCAAGCATTCAATTTCTGCATGTCAATTAGTAATTTAAACAACCAGCTAATCACAACAGCTTTGTGAGAAACACAGATCTGTTCTACGTACACATCTCACTACCTCCACCGACCTGAAGATAGAAATAAACATTACTTCTGATTCTGCAGGTATGTATGCCTCTTCTGTAGTAATGCAGACAATAAAATGTTGTCATTATTGGATTTTGGTACTTTTATTTTCATTTTTACAAAGAACCTTGAAAAAAAAAGCCAAACAGAAAACTATAAGAAATATCTGGAAATGTCATATTTAATCATTTTTTGGCAATTAGTTGACATTTCAAATTTATATATGACCTACACAAAATAAATTTTAAAATATTATTGTTATCCACAAAAGTTACCACATCATAATAATCAGAAACTGAACTTCTATGGGTTGGTTTAAAAACTAAGAACCACTTTAATGTTATTATTATATAGTATTCTTATTGCATTTCTTTTTTATCTTAAAGCTATTAAATACTACTTTGTCATATTAATAGTGCCACAAAATTGCAAATTATAATATTCTAATTGTCTCATCATTTGGAACTGCAGTTGGTAAAACTGCAGTTGACCATTTTTCATGCACTTGCTTAATTTTGTAATTCAGCTGTTTATAATACCTAGAATATGTGACAGAACCACACGTATGACAGTCCGATAAAGTTTCAAAAGCTTTCTGCAACACTTTTCCCATACATCTTTCTTATGAGAATTAGAAAATGCAAACATAACTTTATCTTGGAAGTAAAACCTTTTGAAATATTGTTAAAGGGCATACTGAATAAAGACAACACACTTAAGCGGACTTTCCCCCTTTAAACTGCATTCATCTTTTCAAAAGCAATAGATTCTCAGTCCACACGGAGTCTGCTGCATTATTCATTTCATGTGCAACCTCATGCTTGACCATAAATTGTTACTTTATCTAATCAAAGGAGACTTAACTCTACAGAAGGTCAAAGGTTTAATTTTGTGAAGTATTATCTTACGCTATGAGTTTAACCGAAAAATAGAAGAAGAAAAACAGCCAAGAAACTGGTAATAAATGAACCTTTATTGCCTCAGGCATTGGCCTAGTTAATAAACTTTCATTGAAGGTTTCTTTCAACTGTTACGGACAATGAGAGGAAAAAAAATCTTAAATTACAGCCATGTGTGACTTTTAAAGCAGTCCATTCTTTTTTATCTCAACCTCCTTAGCTCAGGGAGAAAAAAATAAAAAAGACAAAGAGAGATTGTCTTCGATCTCTTAACCAAAAATGTATGTTTCTAAACAGATGAAAAAGTGCAGATAAACTTTTCTAAAACCAGAGGTCAGCTTTGAACAATATTTTTAAAAACACATTCTTTAGGTATTGAACCTTGGAAAACGATCTCTTTAGTTCAATGTAAAACTACAAAAGAGAGGAGGAGGACATGGTTTCTCCCCCATATTTCTAACTCTTAAATTGTAGTCGCCTGCTTAGCAAAACATAGCATCTTATGATCTCACCATTATTGTACCATCCATTGGAATTTTAATATTAATTCAATACATTGTAAATAAGATGTTATCTACATACTATCTGACCTGTTTTAGTGCATAAATCCTTTCAATATAAGAAGCAAAAACACTGGTAGAAATATACTTCACTTTATGAAAACGCAATTAAAAATTTAAAGAGGAAACATTATATCTCTTCAGCTAAGACTTTCAACCAACAAGCACCTGTGTGTAGTTTTTATTTCACTGTTTCCTAGAGAAGTAAAAGAACCGAGTCCTTCTGAACTACACTCTATTTTTTCAGAAGACACTAACTTAAGGATGAAAGTTACTGGGGCCTCAATTGTAACTTCTTAACCTGTACACTGAAGCATAAATAAGGAAGATCCTTGTGTCACTGGCAGAGTTCACATTAGCTGTGGGAAAGGGAAGAGACAATGATCTGCATCTTTCTTCAAATATTCTCAAACAGAAAGGGAAAGAGTACTGGCTCCTTCCTCCTAACAGGACACCCTCCCCCTGGGTTAAACCCTCATATCACAAGGCTCTCAGCAGGGCACTAACCCTTCTTCCCACTCAGCAGCATTTGGACAGAACTAGGGCTCTACTTCATCCAAGGGACTTGTCCCCAGGATGCTATCATGGCCACCTTTGAATCGGAACATGATGGCTTCTTACATAAGCAGCACCAGGTGAGAGCAGGACCAGGCACCCTACTAAGACATACACTGGGCACAGCCAGTGGGCAGCGAGTTCTGCTGGGGTCAACGGTGAAGCACGTTCCTGCCGGCAGCTCTGCCTCTTATCTGTATTTGCCAAGAGGAGCAGAAAGACTTTGCAGAGAGAAAAATGCAGACATTAAAGACTAACTCAAATTCCAAAAGGAGAAAAAAATGCTACCCATAGAATAATGAGAACCAAAACATAGGGTTTCTAAAAACACAGTTAAACCTGGGTGTCAGAATCTGAAGCAGACTGAGACAGTGAGGTTTTGCTATTTGGAAAAGAGTTTTAGGATTAACAAATGGATTTTGATTTCATGTAAGAAACCATGAAGACGGATTGATAATATGATTTTTGCCCCACTTTATTTTCTACCTAATCTGTACATATGCATATAGTCAGAAAGCTAAAGAAGGGAAAAGGGAAGAAAACTTAAGAAATGCCAAGTACTTCCAAGAAAAGAACTCTGTATTTGAATGTGTACAGTGAATCTTTTATCCATATGTGTGTATTTTATGTATACATATATAAACATATTTATCCATACATATATATGTATATATACGGATAAAAGATTTAATACTAGCAATGGCAGTCATGCTTTATAATTGCATTTTTTTCATTCATTGTTCTTTAAGAGAAAAAGCCTGAGGTACATTTAGAAAGTGACCTTAAGGTCAGGAAAGCATGGGAGAGTAACAAAAGCAGGTATCTCAAGTCTAATTCTTTGTTCCATTAATCAAAGTTTTATGGGTTTGGGAAAGTTGTGCTACAGTACACAGGGAGGACAAGAAAAAAGAAAGATCAAGGGAACTCAAAGGATTTATTAAAAGTGCAGACGGTAACTCCAGCTAGTGTTTTAGCTAGATAGACACAATTAATTAATTGTAACATTGTGAAACTCTAAAACGCTGAAAGAACGTGCTCATGCCTGCAATGCAGTAATGTAGCAAAACACTTAGAATCTTTCAACCACCAGGAGCTTTTGTTGGTTTTTTAACCTAATCCACAGCTTGACATAGATCCCAGAGTAATGGAACACAGTTCTTTGATTGAAATAATATCTAAACATCACTTTGCTAGCCTGGTGGCCTGATAGAAGTCTGTATCTCTGAAACTCGAGAAATTCAAGTTTGGAAATAAACTCAGACACTGAACTCTGGCTTGAAAAGTTCTTCAAGAAAGCTTTAGAGACTGGCATATACTCTTTCCAGGATTACAGGCCCCCAAACATAAAGTTTCTTCAATAGCTTTTCTTCCAGTGACACAGTCATATCACACAATTTTTCTTCACCACTACGAAGTTACTAAGTCAGCAGTGCAGTACTAACAAAGTCTAATATAAATCATTTAAAAAGCTAAAAATTTCAAATGTGCCCCATTTCTCCAAACTTCTACACCTTTCGTGGGAAGAATGTAAGCAAAATAGCTACACATCATTTTTACCAAGAAAGGTGATCCATATGTTTTGTGAAATTTATTGCTGTCTAAGAATTAAAATTGTTCAAAAGTACACAGATATTTTACCTGAAAAGGAATTCATATGTACCATTTAGTGAAAAAAATCTGTACTTTTTGTTTTATTCAATATAATTCAACTTCCAGTAATGATAAAAATGCCAAACTTAAATGTTTTCGTGAGAGAGGAATCATTCACAGATGCATATTTGTAGCAAAAACGCTGATTAAATTTAAGGACAAATGGAATAAGACCTTCAATTCGGTGTCTATTCTAATGAATTTCAAAAAGAAAAGAAAGTATACTATTAATATACCAATATTCAGGCACCTTATAGAAACTGCTAAATAAAAAGAAGATTAATAAAGAAAAAAAGGAATATGCAATTTTATGAATACCTGAGGGTATGGGAAAATTATGACTGAATATTTGGATACTATGCTTAAAACATCTTAAGAATGAAATCATTTTTTATTTCGTGTCTGTCCTATGATACTACCAAATCACTTTATAAACATGTTAACAAAAACAATAATTGGATGAAAATGGAAATATTCTGAACAATGTCTCAAATATGAAGTCTTCGTATATTCTATCGTTGAATTGTAAAGCATGAGCTATGAAGGTGGTTGGGGGAGAGTAGAACTCAGAAAAGGGAAAAATTCTCAAAAAAAGAAAAGTATTATTATCCTAAAAATATAGCAACCATCATAAAAAAGATAGGCTATTTGATTCAGCCGTTCAATGGTATCTTGCATCCAATTTTTACCAGATTTTCTTTCTGCTCTCTGTTGGTGGATGCCACCATGTTAAGAGGTTTGCTACAGCAATCCAGGCATTCAATAAAAAAAAAATTTAATGAGGAACTATTTATCCTATCTGTTCCTTTTTATCTCTCAAAGACATCTTTCCCAGCTGATGTCCAAAAGCCTCTCACCTAAGAACTCATGTGCCATAATTGTTTCATCTGATTGTATCCAATCAACACAGTCAAGAGAATTGGAACGCCATGACTCATATCTGGGATGGACTATGGAGCTGTATGTAAGTGCATGGTTGGAGGAAAAACATGAACACCTTAAAAAGATCAGTATTCTATTAGAAAAGAAGGGCAATACATAGTTACTAGGTAGCGACTAACAAGACTTGTGAGGAAGCTTATTGTGAGATATTAAATAGTTAATAACCTCAACAAATCCATTTACTTTGTTATTTCAAATATTCCAATGTTTTAATCTTTTCCATGCTTACTCAACAGAACTTGTAGCTCCCTAGATCAAAAGATAATACCATTGTTTTTCTGAGGCTTTATTTTACTTCTTACAATAAAATTCTTGGTCCCTTTAAAGAAAAGTTCCATAAAATGACCTTGATTTTTTTCTATTTGGAAATACCAGAAAGAGAATCACAAATAGCACTCAATTCCTTTGAGTTGCCTTTGCCACTTCTGACTGGAGATATCAATAAATAAATAACATGAGTAACATAATAGTATGTCTACAGAATACATCATAAGATGATGTCCTTCATTAGATTATCAGACAATCAGATATGTACAAAACAATAGTGTGGACACCATGGAACAGGCCACTTTTGAGATGCAGCCAATGAAATTTAAATATTTCTCATGACAGTGGATGGTTAAAACTAGTGGTGGTAGCATTTTTAAATGTGTTGACACAGCATTAGAATTATTTGTCACCTGTTCTTTCTTCTTAAGGATACAGACTGTACAAAAAACTTGAAACAGCAACTTCAGCATTCAAGAGAGGCTGAAATAGTAGTGTGTGGCAGTTACTACCACGAAGAATACGTGTGTCTATTGCCACATCAATGACATTTCATCTCTTCTTCACCTACATCTTTAATACAATAAAAATGATTATTTTTAAAAGCTTAAAAATTGAAAGCAATAGCAGAAATTCGATATAGAACAAACAATACAGGCTTTGAAGTCCAAGATCAGCATCCCAGACTACTCTCAGTCATTATGTAGATGGCTTCTGTTTGTAAGATCTAATTTCTGTCTACTTCAGTTAACATTCCGCCAGCTATAAAAATGAGTATCATGTTGCCTGTGCCTCACATAATTGATGAGAACATCAAATGATATGGGATTTATCATAGCTGGGCTACGTAGGTGTTCCATAACGACTGTGTCCCTTCCTTTTCCTATCATCTCATTAAAGCAGGCTGGTGCCCACCATTTTTGCATGTATCCCTTTACTAATGGAGCTGCTCCTACCTGTTCAGAACAAGATGTTAGAGCCAGGGAAATGACATCAGACCCATAAATCTGCACCTTGAACTGTGTTTCCCAGTATCCATAAAAGAATTCAACTAGTAAACACATTTCTCATAAAGAATTTTGTGATTTATAATTCATTTAATGGATGAACTCTGGATCAACTTAAAACTCACAAAAAAAAATTGACTTTTTGTATATTGTGGATATTAGTCCCCTGTCAGAGGGGTACCTGGCTATGATTTTCTCCCATTCTGTAGGTTCTCTCTTCACACTCTTGTTTCTTTAGTTGTGCGGAAGCTTTTGGTTTAATGGCATCCCACTTATTGATTCTTGGTTTTATTTCTTGCGCTTTTTGGGGGGTCTTGTTAAGGAAGTCAGTGTATATTGTGTGACTGTATGAATACGTAACAACAAATCCCACCATTATGTCAAACCTTAATGCACCAATAAAAATGTGAAAAAAATCACACAAAAAATTGTTTCCAGTAAATAGTGGATACCAAGGACCTTAGACAAGTCAAATGCCCAGAAAATATGGCTAATAGTAGTAAGTACATGTTGGCAGTCGGGTATGAAAACTAAATGTTAGCACACAGGTAACAAGTTTCAACTAGGCATTGCACATCATCAGCACTCCATATTTGTAGGCCATTATTACTATCTTCTGACACTGAAGAACAGCGTCAATTGTATTCACGATGGTGTGAATTCTATTCACAATTCAACATTGTATGGAAACTAACTTTAAAATGATAGAAACTGAATTTTGATTAACGTGCTAATAAAAAACAGATATTGCAAAAAACTCAAAAGGATCTACATTATCAATACATCATACTTTTTGTTACACAAATCTCAACTCCAAGGATATTTTATTACAATAAGTATACTATGGTAAAGTCACCACAGAAAAAAGAGATCCAATTAAATTGCTGTAAACAAGTTTAGATTTAAAATTTATATTTATTATATATTCTGAATATTAATCATTTGTCAGATGAATATTGATCTCCCATTCTGTAGGTTGTGTCTTCACTTTTCCAGTGCAGAAGCTTTTAGTTCAATGAAATCCATTCATCTCTTTTTGTAAATATTATACTGTACTGCATTAATATATGCATGTAGTACATGCTAATCAAAAATAAAATAATTATTAAAAAGAATATTATAAATAAGTAGGCAGATTTATATCTGGATATATACACACACTCATATACATACACATTGTACACACACACACATACTACTATCTTAGGATTTATTTCTTTAAACCCAAGATTCACATTATAAGTATAGGCCTGAACAAAACTAGAATCCTGTCTCCACTGGTAGGTTAATAATCATTTTTACTTTAACACCAATATGTATATAGCTGGGTTGGTTTGTTTGTTTTTTGGTGGTGCTGGGAATTGAATGTAGAGTCTCAAACATGCTAGGCAGGTGCCAGTGAGCTACATCCCCAGATCTTTTCATTTTTATTTTCAGACAGGAGCTCATTAAGTTGCCCAGACTGACCACAAACTTTCGACCCTCTGCCCTAGACTCCCAAACACACATAAATTCCTTAAACACATATTTGACTCTATAAATAAAGGTTTTCAGACTTATTCTTCATTCATATCAAAATGGTAGATCAGGAATAGTGCAGGATAAATAAAAGATGATCCAAATGGCTAATAACATCATACTTGAAACCTTAATTTTCCATAAGAAGAAATAATACCAATTAAGTTCACACCAGCAATAGTTCACCCATCATTACATTTGGTTTGAAGTAATGACTAGTTTTGTTACACAAAGTCTAGTTGTCAAGCAACCCAGAATATATGTAGTGCTCAATATATCATAGCAGAAATTCACTAGATAAGCCTATATTACACATAGAGAAGTATTTCTAGTCTCAGAAAATTATGATTTTCCCCAATTTCTTACATTGCTCTCAATAATAAGTTTTAAGTGGACATATTTTGTTCTTAACTTTCAAATGTGATTCAAATTAACTAATCAATTTATTTACCTAGTTGATAACAAGATATTTAAATTTTCATAGCACATGAAAAATAAACCCATTTAAACATAATTACTCTTACCTTTCTATGTAATAATGGAGACCAAAACAACTTTTAAAACAGAAAATCAAAGACTGATAGAATCCTAAGAAACTCTATACACTGTCATCCTGAATTCTAATTATTATCAAAGCATTCTGATAAAAGTTGGCAACCATGTATGATCTTTCAATAGATAAATTTACACTTGTGATAATTCCAATTGGCAGTGTATCTTCATTATCATAAATTTGTAAAAATCACTTAATGTTAATTATTCATATAGCAGATTATTTTAGTGTAATTCAAGTCTTAAGACCCACTTGTAAGATACATACAAGCAAAACAAGCTCTAATACTCACTTACAAAAAGTAATTTAATACAAGTAAGGTAAATTCATGGCCAATATGTAAGCATCTTATTGTTTTTTACTGCTAATAAAAATTTTCAAAGGTCATTTGCATTGATTGTTGTATAATCTGTATAATATTTATTCCTAGAAACAAAATACAGTTTTGTAGTTGTGATAGAAAAAATATACAATATCCATAGTAGAAAGAAAAAAGTAAAATTTAATGAATCCATGGGCACTCAATTGTACATTTATTGATTTTTATCATAGAACTATTATCACAGGTCTTTCAAAAGTCTATGAGTAGGTTATGATTGTGGAAGCTTCCAGTTAAATTTTAATCCTCATACATATTTAATTCAAGTGATGATTTATTACATACTAAGTCCCTGGGACTATGAAGGATAAAACAATGGGTATAACATGACCCCTGCTCTAAAAACTATAAACTCACTGACTGACAACAGAGATTATCCTGTGTCTGTTCATACCTAAATGTTCAGCACCAAAAACAGTGACCTCCATGAAGAAGATGCTTCATATGCATGGAAGGTATGTCTGATGAAAAGAAAGAAGAAAATGAAGGACAGAATAAAGGAAGGAAAGAGACAAAAGGATGAGGAGGATAGAAAGAGGAGAGGGAAGAAGGAAGAAGCTTACTTTTTAGATTGGGAAATGGAGTCATACATAATCATCTACAATGCAATAAAGAATGCATGAGGGGCACTAACAGTGTAAAGTGCTTACAACTCTGAATCATTGAATCATGAAAATTAATACAGTCTAGGGGATCCATGCAAGTTTTGGGTTATTGATAGTATCAGAGAAAACTCTGAAATTTAGGAAGAGACTTGGTTTACATAATTGAGAAAAAATTATATTTCAACATTAAAAATGGGAACACGTTGGATATATATTGGTAATACTGCGTTTAAGAGGCATGGAATTGGGAGGTATAGGATGTAATCATGAAAATGAAGATTAATATCACTTCAAAAATATGCTTCAATGCCATTGCAATATAGTTTCTCACTTCAGTAAGGATCCACGTTATGGGACAAAGGACATGCCATGGTCAAAGCAGTGCTGACCTGTAACCTCACCGGTCAACTCCTAAGGCTTCTTTCCTATGCTCTATGGACCCCACCAGAGTACTATTAGTAGCTATGTCAATATACATTTCAAGTACCCTTACCCATTTAACAGGTACTTCCATAATATTTATGAACTATGTATCCCAGTATATAACACAGTGCTTAGTACATTAGGAGTTACATAGAAGAAGCAATGTGATGAGCACCCATTCAGATTATGAATATAACTTTTTGGTTGGTCTTTATTCATTATTCAAGGGTTCAATTCTACCATTGGTAAAATGGACATTTAGAGTTGGAGTGAAGATGAATTTTCACATGAGACAAAATAATATGTCCCCTTCAAAAGAAAGATTTCTCAATCCCTGGAATCAATGAATATGTTATCTTACATATCTTGTAAGAAGGAATCACAGATATGACTTGCAGATCAAGAATCTTCAGATGGGAAGATTATCTTAGATTGTTCTAGTGGGCCCAATAAAATCACAAAGGTCTTTATATGAAGTCAGCAAAAGGGTCCATGTCAGAGGAAAGACGGGATGATGGAAGTAATATTTTGGAGTGATGTGGTTGGATTATGAATGAAGTGAATAATGAGCCAAAAAAATGTGGAAACAGATTTAGGAAATGGAAGTGCAAGAAAACACATTCTTCCCTAGAAGTTCCAGAAGGAGCACACTTTGCCAATACCTTGATTTTAGAATTTATTTGAGACTTCTGGCCTTTGTAATCTAAGATAATAACTTTGTGTTGTCTTTTATTTTGGATGGGAAGATCTGGAGATTGAATCCAGGGGCACTTTATGACTGAGATACATCCTACATCCCCAGCTCTTTTTTTTTTTTTATTTTGAGACAAAGTCTCACAAAGTGCTCAGGGACCCTCTAATTTGCTGAGGCTGGCTGTGAAATTGCACCCCTCCTGAATCACTGGAAATACAGGAGTGCACCAGTATACCCAGATAAATTTGTGTTGTTTTAAGTCACTAATTGTGTGATAATCTGTTAAAATAGTAATAGGAAATTAATCTATGCATTATTAATGCATATCTATAATTAATGCATATATATCATATACATATACACATATATACTTGTATTTGTGTACAAGTAAAAATAAACACAAATATACCTGGAACAGAGTAAGTGCTTAATAATATATTTTAGGGCTGGAACAGTGGCTCAGTGGTTATGATATTTGCCTGGCATGAGCAAGGACGTGGGTTCAAACCCCAGCATCACATACATGATGAAGTGAGCAACGAAAGCCACAAGAAAAATTAGGTGAAACTGACTCTCTCTTTCTCTCTCACAAAAAAAGAATATTATATTTTAATCTGCTTCATAAATTACTTAATAAATATTTCCCAACTAAACTTATTTTTGCTTCATCAAGGTAAAATTAAAGCAAGTGGAGGTCAAAAGAGGCCACTGTAGAAAGACACCATCTTTGTGCAAGCCTATGGTGAGGACCAGAACTAGGGAGGAAGGGAAGACAGGAATGAAGAGGCATCCATAGGTGTCAGAAACATGTAACAGTTTCATCTCCATGGAGACTCACTCTAAGTCTGAAAAAGAGAATTTAAGATTAATGTTACAGTATGGAGGGGAGGATTGCGGTACATTAATTCCAAATAGTGGAAACAACCAAGAACAAAGGGAGATGAAAGCTGGAGATCACATTTTGGGCATGTTGCATTTGAGGTGAGGTGCAACTACCAAAGAGCAGATTTTAGCAAGGTGTGTTTGAAAATTGTTAAGGGTCACAAAATTTCCTGAAGGAGGAAAATGACAAGGTGGCAGGGGATAATAAATTAATAACCTCACCAAGCTTATACATAAAGGGTGAGACTTGGGAATGAGAAGGTAGAAGAGAAGGTGGTTTCACAAGGGCAATGTCACAGGAAGGATGACACAAAATCTGGACGTGGAGGGTTTGGAGACAGGTGAGAAAGAAAGAAAGAAAGACAACAAATGTACTTATTCTTTCATTAAGCCTAATGGAGAGAATCAGAGGGGTTTGCTGAGCTAAATAAATATTTGTTCAGCTAAGGAAGGCTTGAATGTACTGGTTGGAAGATGGAAAGTATTAACTGAAATGGAGGTTTAAAGTGCAAAGAAAGAAAGAAAGAAAAGTGAGAATCAATGGAAGAAGGAAGAGAAAGCATGAAAAGCAGGGATGAAAGAGCCTCTTCAGCATCAGCATTCTCAGTGAAAATGGTGCTTGATTAAGGTTTTGGCATTACTTGAAGCCATTCATATTTAACCAAAGTTTAAGTTAATAGGCTATTTCAATTCAGGTTCTTTAATGCATCTTTAAGCATGCAAATAAAACTGGAATTTTATATAAAATGCATAATCTTAAGGTCTGAGATATATATGCATCATACAGTTCTGAAGATACTATGAAAATATTTGACACATCATTTTAGTAGACTGCAGGGTGTATTTGTAGAGTATTCTCATACACAGATTATTTATGTGTTCAGAAAGATTATGTCTGTCTCACATATTTATGAAACAGACACCAGACACCATGTCTTATTCAATTTGATCTAGCGCCCAGATTATTCCTGGTATATACTAAACATTCAGCAAGTGAATACCCTTGATGAATTTTACCCTGAAATTCTGAGAGACTATTTAATTAGTATTTGCCATGCTAGATCGTGTTGCTATTTATGTTTCATATGACACAGGCACTTAATACACGCACAAGACTGCAAAGATCATATAAGAGATCACTAATTGGCCCCTTAGCAACAGCAAGACACCAGGTCACACAAATGCAAGAGGGAGGCTCTACCTGTATCTGCATGATAAGAAAAGAAGGCTAACTGGTAGGACAGATCTCCACTGTGTCTACCTTGGAAGACAAATTAGGTCCAACAGTCAGCGTTTGGGAGTAGGCAAAGGCTTTCTCAACATGTCTCCTAAAGTGAAGGAAGGAAAGTCAAAAATCAGCGATTGGGATGCCATAAAGCTGAAAAGCTTTTGCACTGCCAAGGAAATAATCAAGAGTCAAGAGATTTCCTATGGAAATGGAGAGAATCATGGGCTTTGATTCCTCTGGTAGGGGCCTCATATCCAGAATCTACAAAATCCTCAAAAACCTCAATTACAATAACACAAACAACCCAATCAATAAATGGGCCAAAGAGCTAAATAGAAACTTCTCAACAGATGACATTGATCAAGGCAATGAATACATGAGAAAGTGCTCTAAATCACCAGTAATCAGAGAAACGCAAATGAAAACTACATTAAGATATCACCTCATGGCAGTCAGAATGGCAAAAAATGAAGAAAATGAACAATAATAGATGCTGGAGGGGATGTGGAGAGACAGGCACACTAGCACACTGTTGGTGGAGCTGCAGACTGGTCCAGCCCCTCTGGAAAGCAGTGTGGAGAATCCTCAAAAAACTAAAGATGAGCCCACCATATGATCCTGCTGTTTCTATCCTGGGTATTTTTCCAGGGGATTTAGAATCAGCACATTACAGTGACACAGCAACATCTATGTCAATAGCAGCTCAATTTACAATAGCTAAATTATGGAAACAACCCAGATGTCCCTCACTGGATGAATGGATTCAAAAACTGTGGTATACATATATACCATGGAATTTTACACAGCAATTAGAAACAATGATATTGTAGCCTTTGAAGGTAAATGGATGGCTATGAAAGAAATTATGCTGAGTGAAATCACCATAACCCAGAGAACCAAGGGTCAAATGTCTTCACTCATCTGTGGAGGCTGGAACTAGACCCTGGTCATTGAGATCAAAGGTCAATTATCATGTTTTAAATCTGGAAAAGGTGTAATGACATACAACCTAATACATATTTAGAGATGTTTTGGGAAGGGGAGGGGAGGGATAAGGATGGGTAACTGGGGGGTGGGGGGATGGGGCTCTTGGGGGTAAATCTAATCTCAGAATCTATATATATATATATTATATTATTTCATTAAAAGATTGTGTGATTATTCAACCAATAAATTTCTGAATAAAAAAAATAGTCACCCCATTCTCTTCCATACCCTTCTCCACAATGCAAACTTTTCTGTTTCTATAACACAAAATTAAGTCATACCATCCCAGTGTTTGAACATGTTTGACATTGCTGGCCGTCTACAACACAAGATTTAAATACCTGTTTCACTATGCTAAGGCTTTCCCAATCTGTTCCTCACCTACCTGTACAGATACACCACCAAAGTCATTGCTCTACCTACCTGTACAGATATACCACCAAAGTCATTGCTCTGACCTGCTTTATGTAAAACTACAAATAACTATCCTTTATTTCAGTGTGCGATCCTTTGCCTTCATGGTTCACTTTCTTAGGAACGTTTTCATCATTTCTCCTATGCATACTTTAAACAACAACAAAAATATAACCTCCTAGGAAGAGTTGATTTGATTGTTTTCCTCTACCTCAGGTAATATTAATTAATATTGTAATTAAACTAGTAATTATTTATTCACCACTTTTATCTAACTGTACCATGAGATATTGAAGATAGAGGTCCTGACTATGTTTTCTTATATTTTCTTTTTAATTTTTAAAATTTTCATTTTATTCTCTTGTGCACTCCATAGAGCAAGCATTCAGTTTCTTAATAAATTGCACACAAGACAAAATCTAGAAAACAGAAAAATAAACTGAGACAGTCAGTGCAGTTTATAATTAGAAACCATTTAAAGGGCAAAACATTATCAAGTACTCTAATTCAAAATAAATGAAATTCCATCGTTCTACATATCCTAAGTCTACATTCTTAAGCTTAATAAAATTATATCTTTGGTTGAACTCTATGCAATTGTTATTTGATCAATTTTAACCTGCAAAATAGCAATTTCATTATGGTTCAACTTAATGTCTCTCATCTGATGACAAAATTCATGTCCCTCAGCCAAGTCCTATGGAGAAAGCAGCACAATACACCCATCCCCTGAACCTATGTTCAAAAGAAACATTCTTCTAAATTTACTTACAAGAAAAAAAACACTCATTCCAGCACCTGCAAACATCAGCTGGTTGTAAAGTCAACACATCAATTTACTGAAGAACTAAAAGTAAACTCTAACAAAAGAACAACCCAAACAACCTAAGCCTGAGTGAAATGTGATTGTCAGTAAGTTCAATGCCAATGCTGCACCCTGATCTGTCATTTCCTGTTATCTCAGAAGCTATTTCACTCTGCAGATGAAGAGCAAAAGCAGAAGTTGCTCTGCAGAATCCATGCATGCTTTTACGTTTGGTGAGGGTTACACGTGACACCCATGGTTATCACATGGCACTGCTAGAACTGTCACCACCTTAGGACTTTTCCTTACAAGTGCCTTGTCTTCCTGATATATGTCAAATATTGCAACATTAAGGTTGAAAACTCAAAGCCAAAGGTTGGACGAACGTCTCCCTATATGTATAAACTTCTACTTATCTCTCTGTACATACCAAGAGATTACTGTCTGGAAAAATAAACGTATTTCAAATAGTATTCATTATCATCTATTCTAAGTGATATTTTCCTAGAGTTAGGAAAAGGAAATCTCAGAGCTAACAAATTAAAATGAATTTTCCCTGGGGCTGGAGTGGTGGCTCATTGGTAGAGTGCTTGCCTGGCGTGTGGGAGGACTCAGGTTGGAACCCCAGCACCACATACACAACAAAGTGTTGAGGAAACATAATCCAATTTAAAAATAAATAAAATTGATTCTTTCTCTCTCACACACTCTCCCGCACCCTCTTTTTATTAAAAAAATTAATTTTCCAAAAACATGAGAAGAGCCACTGGGACTAGTTATAAAAGTACAGTGGGTATCCTTGAAATTCACCAAAATTAGATCTCACATGTTCTCACCAAAAAAAAAAAAAAAAAAAAAAAAAAAAAAAAAAAAAAAAAAAAAAAGAGAGAGAGAGAGAGAAAAACCACCATTGATATAGTGTATTCAAAAGTGTTGTAAGCTTTATGCAGTTGTGCTATGTCTATGGTATACAGGGGGGTACATAAACACACAATTCTAGATCCGGAGGATCACATGCAAAAGTGTATTGCAACAGCATAAAATTATGCAACTAATCAATAAGCAGTCAGAATTCAAAACAGATGTGTTTAACTGGAAAATTTACACGCTGTACTCCTGTATTCTAAATGAACTTCAGTGAAGGGAAAGACTGACTCCCAAGTGCAATTGTAATATGCAAGTACACAGATGGGTGCTAGGTACTGCAGTTTTAATAAAGTTGAATTTCACAAAAGTTAAATCCACCTTCGCCAATATTCTAGACTTGTAGAACAAAATGATCCCAAATGCATGTACAGTGAAGAGATAATAGTTTAGAAAAATAAAAATAATTCTAGCATGATATAAAACAATCAAATATTTATTTGGAGGGAGGGAGGTGAAGAATGAAGAAAGGCAGGCTTAAAGGAAAAGCTGGAGGCTCATGTCCTGTTGAAAACCATTTCTTACTTTGCCATGGTGTACAGACATCTGATTTTTTCCGGATCCATATGTCTGCTTCAGTTGTGTGTATGGGTGGGTGGAAGGTGACCTCTACTATAACTGTGCAACTTTAAAAAAAAATTTCAAGCAAAATTTTAAAAATTCCAGATTGCTCATTTGGAACAATTGAAAGTAACTTGTTTGTTCAACCTGCAAGAAGCTGCCCCTGGTGACTTCAGCTGCGATGACTGGAACTTCTGAACTTCTCAACCCTCCTTGACGGCTCCACTCATCTGGCACAGATCACGGCACTATGCTACGCTGTTATGCTATTTTTGTTGCTAATTACTTTATGAATAAGGTGTGCTTCCAGGGCTGGAGCAGTGGCTTGGCACTTACAGTGCTTGCCCGGCATGTGCAAGTATGCAAGTTCAAACCCCAGCACCACATACACAACGAAGTCTCAGAGCAATAAAGGCCACATGAAAATTAAATAAAAATTGTAATTGTTTCTCTCTTTCTCTCTCACTGTCCCGTTCTCTTAAAAAAAAATGTTCTTCCAATGAGATCCTGATTCCTTGAATATAAAAATGGAGAAACTACTTAAAAACCTTTCACTAAGGCATAGGAGATTGATGTCTATGATACCTATTACTTAATCTAAACAGCAGGGGAAAAAATAACAAAATTATACAATCGACCTTGAAATACTTTATCGTTCTGAATAACAGCAATCCCAAATAAAAATATTATTGTTTTTTCTGATTGTCTTTAATTTGTTGGTGTTTGAATTTCATTCACATTCCCAATAGAAGGCTATGAACTAAATGTCACCCTTGTCTAAATTATTCAACCAAAGAAAAAAGAATTATTAAAGGATAATTCTGGTTGAGTCCCAATTTTTATGAAGCACATAAAGGAGAAAATAAAAAGTAACTTTTAACTTAGTGGTCAATAATTTAAAGACCTTGACACTTTCTTGACATACTGCAAAGTTTATCATTAACAAGTGTTTCAAATTAACGTATTTGGGGCTTAGGATGTTAGTCTTTATTTGAAAGCTTCTTCTCATTCCATTCAGCCTAGTTTCACATTATCTTTGGCCACACTGGTAGATTATATTAGATCGATATTGGATGTGATTTCATATACCTCTATCATTTCTTGTGCTGTTCATTCTGTTTTCTTCCTCATCAGATGCCCAAATTGATACTTCTATTCAGTCTATTTTTGTCACCTTAGGGTAAATTTCCCTAATTTTATTAATAAACTTTCTTTAGCCTACCAAATAGTGCATCTGATCAAAACTTCTACTTGTCAGTAGATAACTCCTTAACCCTGGGAAAACAGCGAACTGAACCACTCTTTTATTTTGTTTTGTTTAATGTTTGGGTACAGAAAAACTGAACCACTTTTTTAAGGCCACCAGTCTTAAGTCTAATCTAAATTGTCTCTGTTTGGTTTATCTTATCCTAAATCTGAACACATTTTGTTGATTGTTCTCTGACCAATCTTGTTTTCTTTTCTTTCCAAAATATTTTATCCTTTTACTTCTTCTTACCAAACATTGTTTGGTTTTTAACTGACAAATGTTAGTTCCTCTATATAAACTGGCATTGTAAGTCTTTCGTGCTGACAGATTAGCTTTTCCTAACAAAATTGGAACATCTTTCTATTTCTAAATATATCTGAAAAGTTAGTATGTTTTTATCGGTTAGAAAATGAATTTTTAAATCAGAAGATGACAGCAAGACAGATAGGCAGACAGACTGGCAGATACCCTCGAACACTGTCTACTGTGTCTTAACCAGAGATCCTAGATCAGGCAGCTAGCCAGCCTGAGATTAAGCTTCCTCACCTTATTAATGTAACTAATTACATACTCTGTGAAAACTCAGACGGGCAGTGTAAAAATGCTTCCCACTGCAGTGTCTTGTAACCATCTCACATTCAAATAAAGAGACTTCCTCTTTTTCTTTTTCTTACAAAATCCTCTAGTGTTTACTTGACTTTCTCACATACATGCACACAGATAGTACAAAATGGTATGGATGCACAAAATCTCAAAATAACAAACATATAAGTGTATCTCATTTAATTTAAAAAACACACAAGTCGGGTGCAGTGGCACATGCCTATAATCGCAGCAGCTCAGGAGGTTAAGGCAGGAGGATCACTAGTTCGAGGCCAGGCTTAGTAATTTAGCAAGGCACTCAGCAACTTAGACCCTGACTGGAAATAAAAGAATTTCAAGAAGGGTTGGAATGTGGTTCAGTGGCAAAGTCCCTTTGGGTTCAATCCCCAGAGCCAAAACAAAATTTTTTTTAAAAATCTTATAAATTTAAATATCTCTGGACAAAGTCAATAAAATGGGCTTTGATAACCAGTCTTAAAGAGGAGGGAAGAAAGTCTAACATCTATGAAATACCCTAACACTAAAATGAAAGTATTCAGTGATTCACAATAAATATTTCTGGAATCTTCACTCTGGCATCTGAAATATAGTATAATTATAATGTAAGTCACTAAAAGGCATGATGTTTCAACATATTGTTGATAATAATTATATTGATTTACCCTATCAAAGTAATAAAATTGGATTACATAAATAAGTTCTCCAGATGCCCTAGTAGAATATTATTTACTGTTCCAGTTGCAAATCATGCACTATATATTTCTTATGACAGTCAAAACTGATTTGGAATTTTAATAGTCAAAGTTCAGTACATAATAATATAATGTACATCAAATCATAGTTACTTATTTTCTTCTCCTTCACTTGGCTTGAGTATTTTCATCATGTCTGAGATATTAGAAGCAATATTTTTGACTGATTATTCAAAAGCCTTAAGCATACAACACTATATTCCAAAAAATGGAAACTCTGTGACTTGAAGAATGAGTCTTGCTGGCCTAGTTTCATTTTCTAAAGGACTAATATGAGAAAATTATGTATGGGGGCTGGGGATGCAGTTCAGTGGTAGAGTGCTTGCCTAGCATGCATGAAGACCTGGGTTTGATTCTCAGCACTGGAAAAAATAAAGTGTCAAAGTAATTTTTAAAAATTGTACAGAGTTTCAAAGGTTTTAAAGGTTTGGGAATCTCTCAAGATATATTTTAGAAATATACGCACATATACATCCTTGATAAACGTAAATGTTTTAATTTTTAAATTTTTTTTTCAAATTACAAACATTTCTGTTCTCTCTCTCTCTCTCTCTCTCTCCCTCCCCCTCTGTCTCTCGGAAAAAAATTCTAAATATTAGCTCAACTTTTCAACTAAAGTGTCAAAAAATATCTGGAAGAAGCTGGAGTGGTGTGGCTCAGTGGTTCCGGCTCTTGCCTGGCATTTGTGAGGATGCAAGTTCAAAGGTCAGCACCATGTACACAAATAAGTGTTGGAGCAACAAAAACCACATGAAAAACTAAATAAAAATTGATTCTCTTTTTCTCTCTTTCACTGGCCCTCTCTCTTAAAAAGAAAAAAATCTGGAAAATTCATTTCCACCTTGGGGCTATAACAATGCCTTTTAACTAGAGCATTAGCTACTTAGAAACATGTTATAAATTATTATCTTTTTGTATAATCAAAATAGAAAAAAAAGCATGCACTTGGAAGTTCACTATGAAGCAGAAATTAATTCACATAAAGAATACCAAAAGAGAGAAGTTTTAAAAACGGAATACAAAGAGTGGCATGTTCATCATGTTTTTTTGACCTTCCTGGAAAGAGATGGAGGCAACTTAGCAAGTTACAAGCAGATACTGTTACATTAAAGCAATTTCACTGCTCTAATAGAAGGTTATGCATTTACAATGGAAAGTTACTTGAATTTCACACTATAGAGCTGTTAGTGGTAAGTAATTATACAACTGTATTTCCAGTGATGGAGTCCCATTGCTGTGCTTGTTCCCTTCCCAGTAGAAAATCTCTTGTGAAGCAAAGAGTGGCTAAGGGATTCAAGAGGAGGAAAACACATACCATAAAATATAATTAAAAATTGTGGAGGCTGCATATGACAAGAATAACCATAAAAAACAGATACAAACCAGCTGGCTGTTAACAACTTCTGAGTTATAAAAATCTTAAACCTGCTGTAAAGCACTCAATTCGATTTACATAACCACAGAGCTGACATTCCTTTTAGGCTCCTCTGTTGGGGATTTTCTTGACATGTTTTAAGGCAACATAAAAAGCAACTGTGAAAAGAAGACATGTATCATGTTACCCAGGAATTCACTCCTGCCTTAAGACTGAACTTTAAAACTAATCTGAACCTCTTTCCTTGAACTGGAAAATATATTTAGTGGACACTGGCTGTCTTGTTTTACAGCATTATTCCTCAGATGTTCATATATCTCATACCACTGATACTTTCTCTGAGTGTTGTAGTGTGGTGTGTGTGTGTGTGCGCGCGCGTGCATGTGTGTGTGTGTCATTGGCATTACCCAATTTCGGCATGGTTGTACCCATCCAAAAACCCAAATCTGTAGTCTGTAAGAAGAGAGTAACATTTTGGTCAACCATGACTGAAACAACTCTAATCTCATAGGAAACTAATGATGCAGACAGCATTCTACAAAACTAACATAGCTTGCTGTAGGGAATTAAAAATAAACAAAATAAAATAAAATCAATCGTACATTGAGTGAAGTTTTGATGTATAAGTGCTGGCAGCCGAAATTGCCCAGAGCACAAAATGAGCTTTGCTGTTTGATAATTTGCTTGATTCACTGTGTTGCTACATGCGGGGTATTTTATGCCTGACTTATATTTAATCCAGTCACCTGCTTAATGTTAGAAGGGTCATAATTATACACAAGGGTTTTGAACGTATAGCATGTTGATATTTCAGGTCTGACACATAAAGTATTTGTGTACGTTTTGAGGTTTAACTGTTTAAAATATTTTTAGTAACAGTTTGAACAAAACACAAAGCCATTCTGTTTTCCCCAGGAATAAAATAAGCAAATGTATTGGGATTATGAGACAGCAATGAGGCCTTAAATGCATCCCCTGGGAAAAGTAGAGGCATGGAATTGCAGATTCAAATTCTCACTCTGTCCTTCCTTTTTCTTTCTTTTTTTTTTTTTAAGAGAGAGGGATGGTGAGAGAGAGAAGATCAATTTTATTTAGTTTTCCATGTGGCTTTCATTGCTCTGAGACTTCCCGTGTACGTGGTGTTGGGGTTTGAACTAGCGTTCTTGCCCATGCCGGGAAGACACCATAACCGCTGAGCCATGGCTCCAGCCCCACTCTGTCCTTTTTAGTTTTGAACACCAAACCTGATTCTCAATTTCCTTAAAGTGAAAGGGGGTTTTATAATACACTACCAAATGTTGGATGATAACGTGATATAATGTATGAGTGCTTAAAATAACAGTTCAGACCGTAAATTAATCTCTAAATTATTTTCTATTTCATATGTAAGTTGCTTTTCGTTATGTTGGATTGCATTAGCGACTGTAATGACTCTTTTAGGTCCCTAGCCTCTTCGACTATTTAAAACAGAAATTAGGATAAAGAAGAATAGAGAAGTCAGTCTAATTGATATGAAAGAAATAATAATGGGTTCACAATGAGTCACTGGTTTTCAAATATAACATGAAATTCAAGTGCAAATGCCCAATAGTAATAATGATAATGAAGATGTAAGATCATTACAGAATACAATTTGAACAAGGAAAAACAAAGAATTTTTCTCTTTACGATTTTTTTGTTTTTTCACACAATCCAAAAGTCTCATTAGTTCTTAAAAAACAAATACATACATATGCGTGTGTGTGGGTATGTGTACCCATAAGAAGCATTTTAGTTTTTCTACATTATTTTATCTTGGGGAAACATTAATTTAATCAACAGAAATCATCCTAGTATGTAGTAAAATATATTTCTTGAGATCATTTAAATATAATTTTCTATTAAGTAAAATATGTTTTTTATTCTTTTGATGTTTAGATCTGTCAAGTCACAAGTTAAATATCAAGAGACATAAAGGTGCATTGCTTAATGACATTATTTAAGCTGTCTCCTGAAATATTATAGCATCTACGCAATAGAATGATTCAGAAAGTATTGTTCAACATGGACATTAATGTATATAATTAGGCAAATAAATAACTACAAAATTGATGTAATCAAATGTGTGTATTTCAAACAACCAACACAATAATCTTATTGTTACCAAATAGTACTGCAAAGAAATATAAACTTGCTAGATTTTTCAAAGTGAAAAATTAAATGAAAAATTGTAGGGGAAAATATAACTCCTTATTTCATAGGTATACTGAATCTTAGAGTTAGTAATTATATTTGAAAACATTTCTTAAATGTAAAAAAATAGAAATCCCTCCTCAACACCACCAGTCCAAATATTACTTGTGGTATTTCAATACAGAGTGGTCCACAAAGTTTCTTGGAGGGCTAATATTTGGGATTCTCTCTCCATGTCTCCCTCTCCCACTTAATTGTCAGGTCCTGCTTTCTGGTGTAATAAAGAATTAACCCATATTCCTTGTTAAATATCCAAACACAGTAATCAGTCCCTCCACAGAGGTTCATTTCTTTTCTAAGTATCCTCATTTCCTTCAACCAACCTTAATAAAAGAACTTCCAGTTCTGTCGACCCAATTTGGACAAATTGTTTTTTATCATGAGCTTCTCGATCATGATAGCCATAAATACACACAATACTGTTGATATAATCAAATCAAGTAAGGCTGTTGCCAAAACAATGCAGTATGTAGCATAATTTATCAAGTTTAAAATAAATTTATGTGTAATCTCACCCAACTGCCAATAGTACACTCAGACTTTGCTCCCAGAGAGGTAAAAATATTACTTAGGCTGAACATAGAAAATGTGGTTGTTAAAAGAATCCAGGGTGAAATAAATTGATGAATGCATGTTTGTTTTTTTGTTTGTTTTTTAAATCATGACCAAACTCTAATAACCATCAATAGATACAATGCTGCTGATAAGCATGCAAGGTTGTTGCATAGAGATTTAGAAGACAAGTTTGGCAGTCAGGTTAACAATCCTGAGCCAGAAAAATCAGTACCCAAAATTTTCATCTGTAAAATGGAAACCATAATAATTACCCAAAAGATATATTATCTGGATTAAATGAGCTAATATAGGTAAAAGGACTTGGTAATTGAAGTAGAAGTAATCCCAGCAGTAGCAATGGCAGAAATTACTATACTTTAATGATCCGATAGCTACATTTTTAATCAGATGGTGATTGCCTTGAGTCCTCAAGCATTTGTACTTCATTATATATAATAATGCAGAATTCTATTTATCACAGAAATTATAAAATTTATTTTTATATACTTGCTTCATACAAATGAATTTTTGAATCAAAGCAAACTTATGCTAAATCATTGAAAAATTACTACTTTCCACCATGATTAAAACAATCATTCTTTCATTTTCCAGTTTTCTCTTCCTCTTTAGAAAACGAATAGTGCTTTTGTATAACTCTCTTGGTACTTGCCACTTTGTACCTTCAATAATAGTTTATTGAGTGTTGATAACACTTTATTGAGTGGCAATATTATTCATCTTTGTTACTCACGATATTTGTTGAATAAATAAAAGACTTCTAAAGTGTATATTTCAAATGACTTGAAATAGTTATGAGTATATTTGTGATAATAAATATATCAGATATTTGTTTCAGATTACCCACAACATTAAAATATTATGTTTAATGACTGTAAGTTGTTTACTTATGTGGACATTAAGGGTGTGTATGATTGTGTATGCATATGGGTTATGTGGGACACTTTCTTCTGAGAGAAACATTTATGAAAACTAAATAGGAGGAACTACAACCAGAAACAGTACAGGCAACAATTAAATAACATCAATCAGCTATTTTTCTTATTTCTCTAAACCGACCTTAGCCTCTGCTACACACGGGTTTCATTAACAACCTTTGTATTTAAATTTTCTAATAAAACACAAGGAGAAGAAGAGAAGAAAACGAAAGAGCTGGATTGAGAGGACAGATCATTCAAGTTTGGGAAGTGGATCCTTGGTTCATATGAAAAACATGCACATATATTTAGTGCAACATGTATGTGCCTTCTGGTCAAGGGGTTGTTGGAGAAAGGATTCCAGGGTTGACTATAACAAAAGAATGATGAAGCATGTATATAGCAAAACTCGGGCTCAAAATTGTAAGGTAACTGCATGTCATATAAATACTTAGTGATTGAAGTTAATCAAAGACCTCTTAAATAGGAACCCAGCTTTATAGATTTCTGACTATTACATTCTAACTCTACTAGGCTGTTTAAGTAAAATAAGAAATAAGACAATAGAATGCTAGAGTTGGAGCTCAGTGGTAGAGCGCTCTGAATTCAATTGACAGTACCATAAAACAAAAAAGGAAAATGAAAAGTAAGAATGAAAGAAGTACAGAAATATTGCTGTGATTCCAGTTTTTCAATTTTTACAAGAAAATTCATCATTCATCTTCCACTATTTGATGTAATTTGTATGGCCACCTTATTTAATAATATGGCCATGCAAATTGCCAAACTATATTATGTAATGTTCATTAATACTCACATAATTTTTTCAAATTTAAAAATGATTTCAGTGAATCACCAATTAACAACAGTATGTTGAGGTTTTATCCTCGCATGTAAAATCTTAGTTAGGATGCAAATACAAAATGCTATTGTAAAATATTCTCCTGTGTGAAGTAGATTGGTGAACACATGTCAAAAAAAATCATGATCAAACCTGGCATTTTTGTTGACAGACTTTGTAGTGAGGCCAAAGGTGTAATTAGGCCAGAAAATTACTTTCTCACCACTAGAATTGTTCCCTTCAGGTCTTGAGTTATCAGTCCAGAAAATTTCATTAAACACTAAATTCACTTTAAGACAACTGTCAAAATTAAGCAGAGGTGAGTCAAGTCAAGGTCCTAATATTCAAATCTCTCATTTGAATTTTGAGATTCAACACAAAATAAAAATGCTATATGTTAACTTTTGTATCAAGACCAAATTTCCTGTGAATTTCAGAAACAATCTGTTTCTTTGAAAAACAGAAGGGAAAATAACAAAGAAATGTAAAATTTGAAATATTTAATAGCCATAAATTGTTAATATGTTTTATTATCTGTTCATTGAAGTCTTGATGTGAAAATGGCAAAATGACCATGCTCTCTATTACTATAGATACAATATAATATGAAGGCAGAATGATACTAATTATAGAATTCTGAATTCAGTATATTTGCTATAAAATATTTGGCAGATGGCTGTAATATATTTATGAATTACTTCTTTGCCATTTGTCACATTTGAAAAGTGAAATATAGAATATTCTGGTATATATTTCATAGGTGAGCAGGTATTCAGCATTTACAAACAAAAAGGAAATACACATTAAATGATAGTTGTTTTGTGAATTTTTGTTTTTTAAAATGTTATAAAAATAACTCAAAATTAAATATTTGTAATATAGCTTCAACTATTTTGCAAATTATATCCAGTGGTATGATGGTTAATAAAGTATAGTGAATGGGATTAGTATAATTCTTGGAGACAAAGTACTTTCATTGATATGCCCTGACCAATTTTTACATTGCTTCCACCAGGTGATATCTGTGCAAATAAAAATAGCATAAGAGATTACTATGAATGAGCAGTAGAACAAATGAAGATCATAAGAGTGAATGATTAATAAAAGTTAGTAAATTATTTTTTCAATTATTTGGAGTAAAATAGTGTGCTTGGGACTTACAGGTTACATGATTCTATGTTTAAGTATTCATAAAATTCAGAAATAACTCTAATAGCATTAAATATTTGTCAGTCAATTAGCACTACACCATTCTGCAAAATGCAATGTAAAAAGATGTTAAATAGACTGTTGCATAAACATTTAAAGTAGTGATGAATTAGAATTAAAATTCAAACGTAAAGGCTTATTAAGGTATTAATCATGATCATACATTTCAAAAGCTATAATTTTTAATTTCTCTTACACTCTCCTTTTCTTACCCCTATATCAAATACTCCTCCGATCATGGGGCAGAACATCTCAACCCTTAAAAAGTATAATTATTTTAAAATAGTCCTTTCTGAGGCTGGAGTGGTGGCTCAGCAGTTTGAGTACTTGCCTGGCATGCATGAGGACTCGGGTTCAAACCCCAGCACCACATACACAACTAAGTGTTGGAGTAATGAAAACCAGATGAAAAACTAAACAAAGTTGATTCTTTCACCTTCTCTCTCTCTCTCACTGTCCCTTTCTTTTTTAAAATATACCTTTCTACCAGAAACCAGAATTAAATGAGGAATATGGATATATTATAATTCAGGCCAGTAACTAGAATACCTACAACACAAGAATTTAACTTTTCTCTCCAACGTGTGAAGTTGTTTTGCAGTTTTACATTAAGATTAAGCACACTTGTGATGACTTGAAATTTTCTACTAAAATTCAACTCAATCCTGAAGAGGAATCTTTGTTTCAATTCTTCTAGAAATACTAATGGATTACTTGGAAATACCATGAATGGTATAATGAAAATGGGATTTATAATTGTTCACTCCTGAGCAATGCCCAGTTGTGCCTTTGCTTCAATTCAAGCAAGTTATTTAAATTTTATATAGCAATACATTCATCTGTAAAATTGGATAAATAATATCTTCTTCATGGTTGTCATATGAAATAAATTATGTATGAGCTATTTGCAAAGTTCCTACATTATGGTGGTTACCAATAAAAGTTTTCACTATCCTTTTTAAAACAACTTACTATTATCATCCTTATTCTTTTAACAGTGTTTTAACCAGAGAATGGTAGCAACTGAAGACATAGTAGTGAAAAACATGGACAGATATATGTCATATATATAAAAGCAGTTGGAATTAATAAAATATTCACAGATCTTATAAGCTTTTTTAGTTTTTATCAATTTCACAGTATATACATAGACAAAGTTTTAGTAAATAGACATCATATGTGCTCTGTATATAAACTCAAGGAAATACTGTGAAGCAAATTTCAAATATTTTTCATTTGCAAAAATATTATTTTTGTGTATTATATATGCAATATGACCATAATTCTTCAAAACCACATGATGAAGATTGTAAATTTGAACTAGCTGTTTTTAAAATGTTTTTAAGAAAAGTGCCATTTAAGTGTACTAATTAGTTTTCCAAATATGCTACTTAAGAAATGCTAAATTATTATGTAATAAGAAATCACACCAAAATATGATGATCATCAATGAAAAGATGATGACAAATATGCCGAAAGAGTGGAGAACCTAGCATTCTAGTTGATGTGGCATTTTTAGAAAAAAAAATTAATTGAAATTAAGTAAAAACTGAGGTAGCTGATGAAGGCAATGTCTACCTATGAACTTTTTTCACATAGAGTAGAAATAAAAAATATTTACTTATACAAGGCTATAATAAGATATTTTCCATAATATTTTCTAAAGAGAAACTGGAGAAAAGTCAGCAGCACACAGTTCTTCCTATAGCTTAAATCTCACCCTTGTATTGCTCTGAAATTGCAAGTAAAAGTAACATGGACAGATACCAGTTGTCTTGTTTAATTATAACACTGCAATTTAGGACACTAATGTGTAGGAACCCCAGATGCAATATTCCTTGAATTCAGGCCAAGAACAACAGTGATCTAGGCAAAATTGGCTGGATGGACAACGGACACACATTGAAGGGGAAATGAAGATTACTGTTGAGAAGATGGGGTGCATGCTAATGGGATTCAGGATTCTGACCATTTTTATGATCAATTTAAAGAAAATCAAAAGCAATCTCCCACTTGTATTAAAATAGCAACATTGGTATTTAGGGAAAGTGTATATTTCTAAAATGTCTACATGCCAATAGTCCTCTCTCATTGATACATACAGTATTTTACTATAGATGATTGATGTGGAGCTCACTATAATTTTGAAAATTCATAGAATATTATTATGTCATGAAATTCATGCCGAGAAAGCAATTGCCATTATAAATCAAAAAGACAACTCATATGGACAGGTCATATGGTAACGGGTTCTCCTTGGAATGGTATCCTTAAATTTAATTTATTCAATAAGTAACTTAAAGGTTAGGTATGATGAGATGAATCGCATGCTCAAGTAACTTCAAAATATCATTATACTGTATTATTAAGAGATTAATTTTCTTGGAATTTAGATACTTGCATTTATATTCATTTAAATCAACATGGTTCAATGTAATTCTACTTAAACATTTTCTCCCTGATATAATTCCTAAGGGATTTCATTAAGCAATATAAGAGAGTAGAAAATACAAAGGGCATTTTACTTCTAAAACAGATGAATGAGGTATCCAAATAGAAGAACAGGTTTTGAAAAGCTTCACAATATTACATTTCACATTTAGAAAATAAACGTTTATTTAGGAAAAAGATTTCTAAAAATTGACTTCTAAGGAATAATGCTTTAATAGAGGAATTAAGCAATTTATTGACGTTAGTATTGAATATTTTACATATTTACAAAAAATTTTGATAATATGCCATTACATCTAATCCACAATAATAGCTTATATTTGCATAGACCTCTGCAATAAACAAATTGTTGCCTTCCCTTTAATACTTATAACTCAATATTGTATTTCCTTAAGTTATATCCTCACATCCCAGGAAGCAAGCTCAGATAATTAGAAAATATATATTTAGAAAAATAGTCTCTCCACTATAAATGAATTTCTTAAATGAGAACTAATGGGAATACCTTTTATCTGAAAAGGATAATATTCTACCAATGGATGTGATATGGAACACATTTCAATGAATTAAATATGACTCATAAAATTCTCCATACTATGATCAAAAAGTAATCATTGACATGGAAAGAGGATTGTATCAGGAGAAAAATATTTTATTTGACCTAATGGCAAGATGCAAAACCAATTTAAAAGAAATAAAGAAATGATTACAAGGATGCCATAAATATAATGAAGAACCCATTACTCCCAGAACTGTTGCGTTCAAACAGAGGTATAAATAACTTGTATTCTATTTGGACCATGGCAAAAGACCTGCTTTGAAAATTATAATAATAAAACTCAAAATCAGATATCTTGCTACGTAACATGTCAAAATATATCCTGATACATTAGCTCATATTATTCTTCACAAATTCATATCAAAATAGGAAATAAGGCAGATGTTATGAAGGACTAAAAAAGAGAAAATATTTCAGAAAATAAATTGAAATAAGAAAACTTGAATTGACTAACACATAATAGTGAGCGTTTGGACAAGGCTCTTAGCATTTTTCCCTCTTTTCTAAAATGATATTTTAGGTATCAGTATTTAGCTGTGAAGATTGAATGAGTGAGGCAAAATAATAGTACCCAAGGTCACTTAACTAGAAATTGATGTTGAAGAGAACAAAAGCCAGATCTTTTAGTTCGGAGTTAGGAGCTACATCACAACACCATTCTGTTTGAAAAATAATGTTCTTTGAAAAGATAAGTCACAACCTACTCATTGTATTCTAAAATTAACAATAAATACATGATGATCTTCTCTAGGAACAGTGTTTATGGAAAATTTAATTAAAATGTAAAATACAACAAAAGATCTTCAAATAGTTGAGTCTACTGTATAGATCTTCAGCCATATATCAACAAGTGAACATGATAAAAAGCTCTCACATTAATTATACTGACTACTTTCTTAATGAAGTGCAAAAGTGTTTGCGTAATCTGATTCAATTGATTAAATTAGGTTACAGTTTTATCATTTTGAAAACTAGCTTCATTGTTTACAGTATGTCAATTCATTTCCAACAATTAAATAGCTTAGCACACAGATGTAATCAATTGAAAGCAATCTCCATTTTTAAGGCTGAGTTCCATTTGTAACATGCATTATTTCTGAAAGTAATATATGGCAGATTGAACATATATTATAGTGGTAGCAATGACATTTCATATCCAAAAAGCTTATTTTCCCCACAAACACAAGTTTGTAAAAGGAATAGGATGTTACTATGTCCTGAAAAATAAACATGTAATAACCAAAACTTAGTACTAACTCCCTCTACCAGGACTGTTTATAGAGTACATTTATTTGACTATGAAAAACTTGCTATACTAAGACATTTTATGCCAAAACTATATATTTTAAAATATTATCAATTTTAAATCAAATGGACTGGTTTGAACATAGATAGCCAGTAGTAATAATCAATAGCACAGAAACCAGTCTGTTTAATTCCCATAATTTACCTTACTGTAGTTTCATTGTTCACAAAACTTCATTATAGATTATGCCATTTGATATTCATGACAATTTGAGAATGATTTGGTTATTTTAAAAAATTCTTTTTACAAGTGAAGAAAGGAATGGATCAAAAAGTCTGAATGGCTCAATTATACATTTTGAAAGTTGTGTAATTGAGAGTCCTATAAGTTTCAGGGAATAATTCCTGTTTTTAAACTGGGAAGTCAAATTTATAGCAGAGTTCAAGTTCTTTCACTCGAATCCCTTTAAGGTTTCTATTTTGATTTTTGTTGTTTTGTTTTGCTTTTTAAGAGAGAGGGAGAGAATCAAAGAGAGAGAGAGAGGGAATCAATTTTATTTCTTTTTCCATCTGGCCTTTATTTCTCTGACACTAGGTTGTGTATGTGGTACCAGGGTTTGAACCCAGGTCCTCTTGCATGTCAGGCAAGCACGCCAACTGCTGAGCCACCCCCTCTAGCCCCAGAGGTTCCTTATTATTATTATTATTATTAATTTTTCTTGATGATTATTGGTTTAAATAGCATTTTTTCTCACACCTAGCTCCAAATCCTGTAACAGCTGTAAGTGTTCCTTTGTATTACAATGTGGTTGCCATTGCTCCTCTCAACTTTACCACTACAGACCCCTTCAGGAGTACTTATGAAGGAAGAAGGGCAGCCAGGCAGAGGGCAGGGCAAAAAATTTTTTTTTATTTATTTTAATTGAAAAGAGAAAAAAAAGTGTTTTTTAAATCTTACCATAGTCACAATTTTACCCACGAGATAAATACTCCATACATGAAAAACAGGTACCAAGAAAGAAGATGACTGCTTAAAATAAGAAGTATTCATCTCAAAAATCATTTTTAAAACGACCCAAAACAAACCTGAAATGATACACCGCCCCACACACACACACAAATCACATTGCAAAAATATTTCTTAAAAACCTGAAAAAATAAAACTTTTTACCCAGAAAATCCCCTTGTCAAATATGGTAGGGGGGAATTATAAGTAAAATAAACATGAGCATCAAATTTTATCATTAGAAGGGAACAAGACAGCACTATCCAACCTGCACTCCCTCCCTCTCTCTCTCTCTCTCTCTCTGTCATATAAAATAATTTCAAATTTCCCTAGGAACAGGGATTATTTGGAAGAGAAAGGACGCTGATAGCCAGAGAGGGAGAGATTTTAAAACAATCACTATTTTATGCCAAATTCACTATTATCTATAAAAATAATTTAAATATAAAATTATGGCAAGCAATTTTTCACCCTAGTTTCCACTTAAACATTCCAGTCAGAAGGAAAGATTCAGGTTTTATTTGAAATACCTTCTACTCTCAGACCATTCCCATGAAATAAGAAGACTTTTCTGTTGTTTGTTGTTTTGTTTTGTTTTGAGTGGCTGCAGTGGTTGGACTCAGTGTCTTGCCCATGCTGAACAGGTGCTGTTGACGGTGTAAAATGATCTTTCTATTTCTGTTAATCTGGACTTCATATTCCTATCCTAAACTTAGGTGTATATTAGCATTTTCCAAAGTTCTACCACATTGTTGGTTTATATGATTACAGAGCCAAATGAAAGGCTTCAATGTTTTTCATGCAGAATGTTTTCAAATCAGTTCCTATGTCCATTCACAAATAGAGCAATAAATGTTTTAGAACCTTAATGCAAAATTTTATTAATTCTATGATCTTTCTGCTTTTTCCTGATTTATCTAGAAATCTTTGTTTATACCAATATTTTCAATCAGCAATCTATTTCTTTACAAAAGACAGACTAAAGTTGTTAAACATATCCTTAAAAAGTATGGATCCAGGGGACTGGAGCAGTGGCTCATCCATTACGCTGCTTGCCCAGCATG
Organism: Aplodontia rufa; assembly: GCA_004027875.1. Lineage (NCBI taxonomy): Eukaryota > Metazoa > Chordata > Mammalia > Rodentia > Aplodontiidae > Aplodontia > Aplodontia rufa. The sequence goes on along the minus strand of PVKS010000047.1, from coordinate 197,670 downwards.
TGCAAGGATTTGGGTTCAAACCCCAGCCCCCAGCCCCAAGTACAAAACAGAGTCTTGGAGCAATGAAGCCCACATGAAAAATAAAATTCTCTCTCTCCCTCTCTTTCTCTCTCTCTCTCTCTCTCACACACACACACACACACACACACAAACACACACACACTGTTCATCTCTCTTAAAAAAAATGTATGGACAGAGCAACAAGACATTCCAACATGATATGATTAAATCTTTAAAAACAATTTTAAAGCAGGTTGAAGGAAGGAGTTGAAGGTCTGAAGTCAGTCTCAGAGCAGCATGGCTATGAAAGAGAACTACCAAACAAATCATACTGTTTATTTCATTTTATACAGCTTTTGTTTTACAATATTTTTAGGAATTTTCAAAATGCATCTCTAACAATATTTTCCTGAATGAATAATATTTGTATTTCTCACTTCTCTAAGTTAGGAAGGGAACTAAGATAATAATAATACCTCCTATTCCTTTAAAAGTTACAGGAAGCCATAAAAGATAAGATGTGTCACCAATGGATTAAAACACTATTTAAGAAACTCACAAATTAGTGGATCACCTACAAAGCTCCGACCAATGTTATATCCAGTATTATAATCAAAAGTTGACTCTGAAAATTTAATTTGCTTTTCTAATGTAAATAAACTTCTCTTGTCAAAGAAGGTACCACATTACCAAAAAGGAAGCAAACAATACCTTGCAATTAGTCTATTAAAGACATTAGCAACTTCATTATGGCAAATCTACTGAGAGAAATGTAAGCAAATTATAAATTTTAGTGCAGTCCAATGTAGGATATGAGATTACAGAACTCAGCAGAAATTTGGGAGAGAGAAATAAATTAGGGAAGAAAGGACTGTAATTTTCTTCTAAATTAAGTAGATGAGAGGCCTGTCCAGAAGTCTAGTAATATGTGGTTATTTAATTAAATCTAAAAATAACAGATCTTTGCTCTAAGAGCGTAGGAAAAAGGAATTTTATGAATTTCGATGCTGGTAACAGAGCCAGGGCATATTGTGATTTGGCTGTAGTACTTGATTATAATGTGTATTACATATTGAAAAGAAGAAAATATATTTATTATGTACTTACACTTGATTAAATTCAGTTATATTCAAATATATAGTAAATTAGTTGTAAGTTAAGATAGTATACTACAAAGAGAATTCTAATTCTTAAGGATTATTCAGTGTACTGCAAATATAGTGATTCAATCATTATATATAATATATACTTTTACAGAAATATATATATATTTAGGAATTGTGAAGACTAATCTTATTCTATGATATTTCTGTAAATACTGTTTCTCTAGAGCATCAATCCAGAATTATAAAATTCATCAACTGTTTATGATAGTACTTTAACATAGCCATCACAACCTATGAACAAACAAATACCTAATACTTTTCACATACTGAGTAATCTCCATTGGGCTCTAGAATCTAAACTTTAATCTGAAGTCTCTATGCACTTAACAGGACTTCATAAGCTACATTAACACACTGCTGTTTAAATTTGTAACTATGAGGCATAATTTGTCTCCAAAATCCCTCACTAAACATTTATTAGCTTTAGTCATTGAATAAATATTTATTCCGGGTATCCACTCTGTGTCAGGCAATATTCTAAGCCCTGGGAAACCACACTGAACAAAATTGACCAGAAGCTCTCAGAGAATAAATCTGAGCAGGAGTCCAGAACACCACATTCAGGTGGATCTCTTGCAATGCTGGATCCAGTGAGTTGCTGGCTGTGCCAGTCTGATAATTGTCCCTGAAGTTACGTTCCACATCCTAATCCTGGGAACTTGGAAATGCCACTTTATATGGAGAAAGATTTTTTTTTTGCAAATGTAGTTATGTTGAGAATCTTGAGATGGAGAGATTATCCCATATTATCAAATAGAACTTAAATAGAATCATGAGTGTCCTTACAAGAGAGAGGCAGAGGGAGACTTTAGACAAATACATACACAAGAAGAGAAGGCAGCATTACCACAGACAAAGAGTGAGGTTGTCACACCAGCAATACCAGTAGTCACCAAAAGCACAAAGAGCCGAGAAATGGATTCTCCCTTTGAGCCTCCAGAGGTGTGGCTAACGGACACCGTAATTTCTGCTCGGTGGTAATGATTTTGGACTTCTGGACTCCAATACTGTGAGAAAATGATTTCTGTTGCTCTGTCACCAGTGTTGTGGTAATTTGCTATAGCAGCACTTGGAATATAATAGAGTGCTCAATGCTAGTTTTAAAACTTAAGATGCATGATGAAGTCTATTGTTTAGGCCGGCTTTCCATAAAGGAAAGAAAAGGGAGATAATGCTTATTTTTCTATTCAATAAAATTTAAAGGGAAATTTATTACATAAATTACAGGTTAAACATGCTATTCTCAAAGCATCTGGTGATAAAATTTAATAAATATTCCCCATATATAAATGTAAAAAACATTCATAACATGCTGTTTATGGTTTAAATAGTTTACATCGTATTTAGTCTTTGAGTAAGGCATTCAGTAGATTATGTTTAATTTATTAGTGAAGCTGATCAATCAATTTGTGGCCATTTTACTTATAAATCTTTCTGTTATCCTTACTTGTGAGTCTCCCCCTGGAATACAATACATTTATTATAATAAATTTATCAACATTCAAGGCACAGTTCCAAACTATGAATTTTCTCCTGAGAAGATAGAATGATTAAAGCATTGAAAATATTACAAATGCTGATATTGCAGAGGGTACCTTAGCTGTTGTTGCTGGTTACTAATATTTAGTTGGAAAAATAAAGATTATTATGACCTTTGAAAATAAATTTTTGAATCACCAATCCATATGAAAATACTTTCCTTGAAACTTCTTTTAAAAATAAGAATGCTGCAATTGGGATTAATTCTGGATTACGATTTTGCTGGACCTGCATTTTTCCAAACTCATAAATTAGCAAGATATAAAATCTTACCTTTTAGGCATAGTGTATGTGAGTACACAATTGCTTTCTTTCCTCTGAATGCATATTGGTTATGTATCTACAAAGTAATGGTGAGAGGAAAGATACTCCCAGGAAGCAAAACTATAAATCATTAATTCATTTGATGAATGCACGTGAAATAAATAGGTATTGGGATAACCTTTCTTTGAACGTCAAATGCAAGTATTTGGGACTCAGTGTGTTACTTCTTAATACTGTATTTCAAAACTGGTTTGCTTTGTGACCTAAAGTTAAAAATCAGGAAGTTGGCCAAAACACTATCCAAACTGCACTGCTGGCACAAGAAGAGAGTATTCTGAATTCCTAAATATCCTTTCCTTAATTGTAAATAGACATGATTCTATAAAAAGTAAGAATGTTATTGGAATTCTGTTGTAAAAAGGGAATTTATTCCAACCTGGTGTTTATTATCAAAAATGATTTAATATAAGTACTCAATCATAATAAATGTAGTGACCACTGCAGGAGACTGCCTTGTGAGACTCCACAAAGAAGCTTCATTTTCTTTTCCCCATTAATTTTAACTTCTGGTTGCTATGGCATCTAGTGACAACCATAACTTTTGGAAATTGCCATCTGCCCAGGATCCCTTCTAAAGTTTCACAAAGGTCTGCTCAAGCAAACAAATTAACAAAAGCTTCATAAGTAATCTCACAGTTTATTGTTTTGTTCTATTTTCTTCTTCATTATTAATATCTAAATATATAATTTTAAGACAGGAAAAAAAGACCTTAAAATAGGCAACGATGGCCTTCTTTTCCCTGAGAAAACAGATCTTTCAAAGTTCAGCTTTTGAAATTAAAACCATATGAGCATGACCAGGAATAAATCAATGGGTATTTATAAACTTATCAAAATTAAACAACTTTCTCTTCACAGGACCAAATTAAGCTACTTCAAATGTAAATTTGCATCATTTTATTCTATTAAACTGCTCTTACCATGAGAAATACAAACATACAAGTCAATGTTCCTAAGTAGGCTGAAATTTAAAGATTAGGATTTGAAACCTGAGGGAATTGTATTTGTATCTTTCTTTTTTTGTCTTGATGTTTATATTACTTTGATTGTTTTGCTAGCTTTCAAAACATAAAATTCAAGTTATTTATTTATTTATTTATTTATTTTGCTAGAAATTGAACACAGGGCTTCATATATGCTACGCAAGAGAGCTCTACCACTGAGCTAAAACCCTAGTCCCAAAGGCATGTCTTTTAAAGATATGAAATGACTACAATCTCTTAGAAAGAAATTTCCATTCACTATTTTTTTTTTCCTTCAGAGCTGAGGACTGATCCGAAGGCCTTAACATTTACTAGGCAAATACTCTGCCACTGGTCTGAATCTCCAAACCCTAGAAACTTTTTTTAAAAATTCAAACTCAGTTTAAAAACTTGTAGATACATTATAAAACTAATTTGCTTACCGTCAAGAATGTAGACATATAGTGTTATCAATGTGTGATTTGATTAGTTTGGTTTTTGTTGTTGTTGTTGTTTTATTGTTTTTATTTTTTGTTTGTTTGGTTGGTTGGTTTTTTTGTAGATAGCACACTCTACCTTTCCCTTCTCAGGGAGAAAAAACATTACATCATATTTTAAAGTAGTATATATAAAGCCTGGGATCTGAAAGTCCATATTGAATACCATAAGTTCATATTGAATATCATTACCCCAGTACAAAAAGTATTTCCTAGAAGAAAGGTTTTGGGCATGGATGATAAAGCTCAAATGTAGCCATCATCAGCTATGAATGAACACATGATGCCTTCCATATTCTTAATATACCTCCCTTAAGCTCTAGACTCTAAATTCAAACTACATGCCAGGACCACTAGAAATTCAGCTAATAAAATAGTAAATATTTTTCCAGTATATGAAGATATTATTTTATATTTCCCAAAATCTAAACTGCTCCATCTAGAAAAGTTTAATATCAAAAGGAAAATTATATTGAACATCTTATGATAACACTGTTGGAGTGCACAGTCATATTCTGGCAACCTCACATCTTTGAACCACTTTCTAAAAGATGAAAGTATGTGAATTAGGCGGTAGTGAGCTCACATACCCAAAGCCATTCCCTGGGCTCCAGAGAGCACTAAACTGTCCAAAATCCCCTTTTCCAACTCAGCCTACTCTCCTCCTGAGCCTCCATTTCCTCATTTTTCCTCTAGAATATGACTGCTTAAGGTCTTTTTCAGTATAATGCTTGATAACCTTGACAGAAGTCCTGGTTTGGGGGTTCACAACACGAGAAAGAACAAGAATACAAAACTACATCTGAGAAAAACGCAGAGCAATTGAAACACATAAAATGACCCTGCTTCTGAAATTTAAGGAGCAACTATGAGTCAAGTTGAAATAATCTTCAGTGTCTCTGTTCAGCCAAAAAAAGTGTGTAACATATTTTAAAAGTTTTTCAAAAGTAATATTTTTGTTTGGGGGTGGTTAGCACATAAACTTCACTTATGTAGAAACTTCACTTCCTTCAGAGTTATTAGACGGTGTTAACTGAGTGAGGTGTTGCTACACTTAGATTTCGATGATCTTATTTTGCTATTGCTTTGGTAAAGTATTGTCTTCACCTTAATGGATTAACTAATAGAAGACAGTTTGGAAGTAGCTCTTCCCTATTTTAACATGAATGCACTGTAGAATATATTTTTCCCTTAGGAGAACCAGGATTAAGTAACATTTGAAAATCAACATAGTTTACCAAATACAGAAATATGATTCTTAAAACAGTCATTAAAAATTCCAAACAGTTCATCCGAAGTTGATTATGTCAAAAACTCAGGTTGTTCACCTTACACACTTGTCTTTCAACTACAAAATATATGAAAATTTAACAAGTACCAAAGATTTTCCTATATAGTGCCGAAAACCTAAATTCTCAGAGGAAATTTTATCTTTTAATTAATTGTAAGTAGTCAAAGCTAAATAAAGTGCTACCATTTTCTTTTCCAAATCCCAAATCTGAAATTAGAATTGCAGGCAGCGGGTTTCAGTTACTTAGGAAACATGCCTATCTAAACAAATGGAAATGGAGACACCTGCCTTGTAATTGGGCCATTTTCAACTATTGACTTCATTCTTTCACATCTCAATTTTCATCCACAAAATTAGCATAAATAGTCAAATTTCCATGGAAATTTCAATTATTTGCTATTAAGAAACCTTTGGTGCATTGATAAAAAAGTATTAAATATATGAAGTGAACAAATAGCTTAAAAATCAACTAAGCTGATGTCTGATAAACATCCACGAAGGTGAATGAAATCCTCAGATCTTGTAACAAAATTAAAAGTAATTAGAGATTGTTTATTGACTTCAAGGTTCTTTGACCCAAATATGGGATATGAAACCAGTTAACTCCAGACAGACCACAGAAAAAGACAAATGTTACAAAGAAATAGAAGATATTAATAGGAGTTTTCAGAGACCAAAAGAAAATCTTTCTTTTCATCTTGTCAGGTTTGCATTATGGAGATTGTGTTATGTCTCTCTCCTTATTAAGGTCCCACCACACCAAGAATTAATATGAATATTATATGTGATATAATAATAACACCATTATTTTAGTTTGCTTATGGTTTTGGTTGACTTCCTGATGAAAACTAAAAGTGGGCAAATGTATAAGTAAATGAATGAGTGAATACATCCGAATAGGGGAAATCAAATGATTAAATTTTGCTAGAGTACATAATTAAAGTTGTTTACAGCACAGAGTTTATGTGGTCAAGACTATTTTTTTACTTGCACATTTTTAAAATTCTAAGAATAAACTTCCTTTAGATTGTTCTAATAGCAATTTGGTTGATAAAAATAGGAGACAACCTGGAGCTGTGACTCAGTGGTTAGAGCACTCATGGGGCATGCACAAGGACCTAGGTTAGAGGCCCAGTGCCACATACATAACTGTGCAGTTAGAGAAACAAAGAGCAGATTTTTAAAATATATAAATAAAATTGATACTCTCTCTCCCTCTCTTTCACTGTCTCCCTCACTCCTTAAAAAGGAAAGAAAAAGGAGATATTTCTATTTGACATAGTCATTATCTTCCAATTAACAACATGGTTTCATTTCTGGGTTCTTAAGGAATGAGATTTAAGTTTAGAACCTAAAGGCCTGGGTGTGCATGCCCCTGGAGAGCTATCAATTTATTGACCTTGAGAAAGTCACTGATTATCTCTGAGCTTCTATTCCTTAACAAGAAAATAGGTACAATAATTTGCTTTTCGATATTTATAGGAGAACTAATTAAAACAACTTCTAGCACTGTGCTCAATTAAGTTTCTTTCATCTTATTTAAAGAGAGAAATGATGGTGAACAAAATGCAGTTTTGAAATAAACTGTTGGTGACATTATCTTGGTATGCACAAAATATTGATGCATGTAAGTATCAATGTACAATCAGTTATGTATAAAATCTATGATATGGACTGACTTTTATTGATTTTTTTTTGGCATAAATAAGTAGCACTCTTACCTGTTGGTGGAATTATTCCAGGAGACATGAGGCCAGGGACAGAATGTGGCATGATATGAGAGTTCTCTGGGGAGGTGACACTTTGAGTCCTCTTAGGAGGCCTTCCAGGTCTAGAACTGAAACAAACAAACAAAAAATTTTACAATTAAGCTGTTGTCTTACACATCATTTCAAAGTTGTTTCAAGTGGTAACATGGACTGTAAATAAATTTGTTTCAAGGACGGTTGCTTTTGCAGTTAGATGTAATAGACTTCCATCACTAATTAGATTACATGCTGAATTCATTTTCCTCATTGAAGATCAGCCACTCCTGATGCATAATTCATAGCCTGCACCTCGTTACCTGCTTCTTCATATTAATATCTATACACAGTTTGAATTGCCTCGTTTGCATATGCTAAAGTTCTGCATGCAGCCTTCAGCAGGAAAATTATGCACTAACTTGTAATAATTATTACAGTCAGCCTGCTATTGATTTATGAGACTTTTAAAAACCAAATATGTGTAGTACTTGTAATGAATGATATTTTAAGGTTCTTCAGGAAATTAAAAGGCAATGGCTGCCTAAGGAAATGTTCTGCTTGTTTGATTTAATACTACAGTTAGCTGGGAGGTGGAATGAAAGAGTGATTCAGACCTATAGCACATTTTTCGATGATATGTTTTATTACTTCGCACTGCTAGCCTGATATCTAGATGATAAATGACAATACATATCTAATGTGTGAAAAGGTCTTGCAATTTCTTTATTTTTTGTCATTTAAAAGATAAGTCAAGTTATCATTTAACCCTTATTCTATTTAAGTGAACAACCCCACTAAGTTGCCTTGTTTTTATATTCTAAAATATATTGGAAAGGTTTGGAATTATTTGTAAGACATCATTGAGAAGCTGTCAATATAGCATTTATGTCTTTCTTTGGATGAATAAAAATGTTATACGTATGTTTTAGCAGTACTTGGCCTTTACATGTTCATTACACAAGAGTAATTTTAAAATTATAAAAGAGTTTGAAGATGAGATAAGTCTTGGCTGATTTATATGAAATAACACCAAGGACATAATATTAGCAATTTTGAAACAAATATCCTTAGCATTATGCTTCTGCCTTTTGCAGTTCTATGAAATGCTCTTCCATCATTTGTTTAGTTAATCTACATCTAGATATATCAAAAACATCAGGTATATCCTTCTTAAGTGAGCAGTTCGATGTTTGCCTCAGCTGAGTTCCCTTGCCTCATCAGAAGATTCAAAAATCCTACCTCTTCTATTTTGAACAAATAATCACTAAATTTATGCTGTTTTGAAAGCAGGGCAGTATGGAAGATAATTTGAGGGCATAAGATCCCAGTCTTCAGGAGTTTATGCTTTTTTCCAAAGGAGAAGAATCTTGTGCATACATAATTATGATGCAAATTGTAGTACAGTGAGTCCCATAAGAAAGTTGCAAACCACGTCCTAAATGGAACTTAGGCTGAGATTTATGCCAGGGAAGAAAGACGGCAGCAGAAGCATTAGAAGAAATTTCATATGAATGACTTAGACATGGAGAAGAAAAGAACAGGGATTGGGGGAGTACACTAAAATAAGAACGAAAGTACAGAAATGAATGCAAGTATAGGGTTGTTTCCAATGAACTGAAACACGTCTGATAGCAAAAGGAATCGCAACTGAGACTCTTAGACTTATTGCAGAGGAGTCAGATCCTGGAGGGCTTTGGGAAATAAAATGCAAGGAGATTGTTTGCAAAGTTGTCTGTCTGTTTTGTTAACCACCAGGCCTACTTTCCGGCTTATTGTTCTAAAGTATCTCCCTAGCTAAGTCTTCTTATTCTCCATTATTACTCTTCATCCTTCATTGGCTTTTAACTCTTGTTATTTGCCTGGGATCAATCACAAGCCCTCTAATAGTCTCCATTCTCCCTGAATGATCTCCTCTATTGTCATCACTTAGATGCTAAAGACTAAGAGCTAAATATACATCTACAGCCCAGATCTTCCTCCTGGGAATCAGATAGATTGATGCCTATCTACTAGACATCCTTGCTTAGATGCTCTATAATAATCTAAGACTCAGCTTGTCCAAATCTGAACTCAGCATCTGCCACATTAAAATATATTCCTCTTTCCCTAGTTCAGCAAAACGCTACCTAATTGACTAAACCAACAATCCAGGACTCGGCTCTGTCTTTCCTTCTCTTGCACACACAAATATCTGTATTAAGAAATCTTCTTAACTTAATCTCTTTCTTTTGTCTCCACTTCTTCCTTCCAGATCAGTCACTCATTTATTAGTTGATCTACTGTTAAAGTTTTCTAAACTCTTCCAAGAACTATCTCCAACTTTGTCCTACTCTATAGCTTAGAGTCCAGACAACTCTCCATACTGATTCCAGAATGATTTTCTCAAACGTGGATTTGAACATGCTTTACATTTGACTAAAGACATTGGTGGTTTCTTATTTGATTCATATTACTTGGTTCTGCGCTTCTTGGCCCCTGCCTGCTTTTTCAGGTTCAGCCTTCTATTTGTTTATTTATGGCTTATATTTGGCCCTACCACATTTGAGTTTCTTAAGAGTTTCTTGGTCCCCTATTACAATATCTTTCTTTTGACAACATTTCTACACCATCCCTTCCTCATCTCCATTTTTGCTTAGCTAATTCTTGATCATTTTTCTTACTAACAACTTCAAGTTCTGGTGTTCTTTCCATACACTGTGACAATCTATACCCCATGGTGAACAACTCAAAATTCTTTGTGCACTGCTTGCAGTAATCTATTTATCTGTTTTGCTCCCAAGACTAACTGGCAGAATGTGCATAAAAATATGGCCTGTGTGTCCTTAGAACTTAGAAAGCCACCTTGCTTACTAAATTTGTTTGAATAAATTTTAACCTATTTGTGAAGTCATTTCTCCCCAAATTCCTCAAGCATTTCTTATCAATTCCAGTGGTCAAAAAAAATTCCAATAAAAAGTAGGGCACCAAGTTTGAAATTCTGAGCCTAAGTCCAAAGAAATAGAAGAGAGGTATAGAGCAATTTCTAGCCTGATGCTCTGGAGAAGGTGGAAAATGGAGAGGAAGGTAAAAGATTTAAATTTTTAGTCCTTTAGCTTGTTTTAAGGAAAATGAGACCTTGCAGGAGTGCTTTATTATTCTGGCCACAGGAGTTGTCCTCACAGTTTCACTGTGGAAGAAGGAGTCAGGCTCCTAAATAGGAGCACTTTAGCTCATGCTGTGATTAGAACAGGCCCAGTGGGCTCCTTTCACCACAGATTCCTCCAGCCCAATCTATCACTTTGCCTCAAATTCCACCAATAGAGATTTATTGCTTTCAGACTCAAAGCTTGAAGTTCTTTTAAAACCTTCTATTAAAATGCAAATACCCTTGGTGCTGGTAACACCCTAAAGCCATCTACTGACACCCTACTGGGGAATACTTTACAATTAGGTGAGAGTGCAGTCTTGAGATACCAAGGCCAGGAAGGCAAGGGCTGAAAGACTTGGGAAGACAAGTCAAGACACTTACACTTTTGTCAAAAGCACAAGACCACAGGGAACTTTCCTGGGAGTTACAACTTCTCAGTTGAAGGGAAGCAGGAAAATTTATTTATTAAGGCTTTCCCTTACTCTTTCATGACCTGCAGATGACCTACAGTTAACTCTACTTATTGACAGACTTGGTATTCTATTCATATTACAATCTTGCTAACTTCCATAGGACCACTACTTCCTAAATACTCCATGGAAGGTAGCTTAGTTATAAAATACTTGAGAATGAATATATCTATCTACCTATCTATCTATCATCTTTCATCTATCTATTATCTGTCATCTATCCATTATCTATCATCTATCCATCTGTCTGTAGTATGATGGTCAGAGCACATATTTTATTGCCTATTCAGATCTGTTATATCGGCTTTATTAGAAGGTGCTGCTTTAGTCAAGTTATTTAGCTTTTCTGAATATCTAATAAAATAAGCATGGGGGAAAAATGGGTATGTTTTGTTAGAAATCAGTAAATCTTGAAAAGAAAAACTAAACACCTAACTGAAAAGAGGAAGTGAAATAATTAGCAGAAGCACATAGAATGATCAATTGCCTTAACAGCAGCCACACTCAACCCAGGCTTATCTACTACGTGAACCATGTCTGTACAGAGAATCAGAGCAAGACCATCCTCCCAGTTCTAGTCAAAGTGGAAACCTCACTGAATCATTACACTCACCAGCTTGAAGAAAATGATAACTTCAGACTTTGTAATTGTTTCATCCTGCTTCCAAAATTAACCACAGTACAGGCTTTACTATTTTCAACCAATTGTATTAAAAGAGGACCACAGTGCAGAGATGCCCAAATCCACACTTATCCCGAGCACTTAAGAGACTCACCCAGGCACACCCTCTCCTGCAGTTCTGAACAATAAAGAGGTTTTTGTTGTTGTTGTTTGTTTTGTTTTTTGTTTTGTTTTTTCAGACAGACTACTCTGGGTGGTCTTCTTTCCTTAATTCATTAATCAATCTCATATTAATTTGTATCTCTCCCTCTTCCATGACTGGGTAAGATTAACCAACAACTTTCTAGTCCATGTATTATGTTTATCCAACTTAAAAATAACGTAATGTGAATTACTAAGAAGTTAAGACCATTGAAAGAATGAAAGACTTTTGAACTGTTAAAAGGAGGGTAGTTTACAGATTTTTCAATTCCCAAACTTCTCCATAGATACCACCTTTTACTAATCTCTTTAGTCGTTTTTGAGAAATTAAGTTCAATTCTTTCCCTGAAAGTTGGAGCAAACAAATAAGTAAAATCCAGAAAGACACCATGATGGTTACAAATTAGGAGATGTGGAAGAAGTTGACCAGTAGAAATTTTGGGTCCAAATCCTACATGTCTAGAGAAAGGAGGTTTTCATTCAATCCTTCATTCATTCATTTATCCAAGTAAAAAGAGCTACTGTAAACAAACACTGTGTTGAATGTTAGGGCTCTAAGAAATAAAGACACAAGCCCTTTTTCGTAGTGGAAGATAAAAATAAATGGCATGTGACTTAACAGTATAACAGAAAATACATGGGAGCAAATGAGCATTGAGATGAGCCTGGGAACACAAACAAGAATTTAGCAGTGAAAGTACCTTCTTGAGCTGATCTACAGGACTTCATTTGCCCTCTCAAATCTGTTTACCCCAGAAAAGCTCCAATTCTCTAACATTTTGCCCTTTTATCTAGTAAACTGGCTCTATAAAGCCAAGATAAATGAGAACTTTTTACATATTTGTATTTACACTAAATATGTTTATATTTCTATGAATAATTTATTTTGTATTGAAAAGATACAATCTGCTTAATAATTGGCAATTCCACTTGGACATAAAGCAATCATGACGCCTGATGTTCATGGGTTTATGATATATGGGGAAATCTTTATGTTCCCAGAAAATAAAAAGAAGATACAAACTCGAATCTATAGACAAATAATAGTGAGAGAGAGAAAAAAAAATAATCAAGTAATAAGTACAAGTGAGTAAAAGTAAAAAGAGTGAATATCTATATCTGAATATTTTCATTTCTCTGTCATAAGTATATGTTAAAATTTTTAAAAAACAAATATATATTTTTCAGAGAATTCACTCTGACAGTGATCTTATATATATTTTATCAGTGCATGAGATTTACTTCTATCTACATAGTTAACCTCATATAATTTGTCTTCTAATTTTTTACAAAACATCCATTTGAGTTCTCAAATATATTGCTAAAAAAGGATATATGTAAAACTTAAAACTATTACCTTTGTGAGAATTATAAAAACTGTCTAAGAGATTAAAATTACAGATAATCATTACTGTCTTCTAGATTAAACCATCCTCAGGAAACTGGTTCACCCACTTTGCAAAGGACTTTCTAAGATTAATAGTTCACAAAAGACGCAGATGGTTTATAATCTTCAGTTTATAAACGCATGAGTATCCCTTAGACTTTGTTAACTGGTGAGTAGAACTTTTATTTTTCCTATTTGAGTTGTCTGAAAGGAAACTATCTGAACATTTGAGATGCTATTTCTCTTTGCATTGAAGTTTGGTTTGGTTTGGTTGGTGGGGGGGGGTGTTGGCATTTATTGGATAGATGCTGTTTTGAAATGATGACAAAGGTGAGCATTTTCTCAATCTCATGCCCCACATTTGTTTGAACTCTTGTGTTCTCTATGGGTGTGTATCTCACTCATGCACTCTTCTCAGCACAAACAGATTATGAACACTAACTCATCCAAGAGGTAACATTCCATATAGTGTTCCATGAGGCAGGAAATTTATCTCCAGGTTACAACACATGGAGGGCACCTTCAGCTTACTGGCTCCTGAGCACAAAACACAACATGGCAGATAATTCAGTTGATGAACTTCATGAACTGAACAAATAGTTACAAAACTATACTATACAAAAAATAAAAATAAAAAAACTGTTATGTGGGGAAAAATGAACTTTAATAAAAAGTTCCAGTGTTTTGATTCATTTGGAAACTGCCCAGGTAAACCTATTAAACTAAAGCTTTTCTTTTTTTAAGAGAGAGGGAGAAAGTGAGGGAAAGAGAATGAGAGAATGAACTTTATTTTTTCAGCTGGTCTGTGTTTCTTGTTTCTCCAACACTTAGTTGTATATGTGGTGCTGAAGTTTGAACCTGAGTCCTGGTGCAAGCCCGGCAAACATTCCAACTGCTGGGCCATCACTCCAGCCCCCATAAGCGTGTTTTGGGGAAGAAATTCACAAATGTTCAAAGCTTTTACTATTTTATTTTGTGAGACAAGTTCTCAGTGCTTTCACTATGTTGGTGTACATAAACAATGTCCAAATGTGATAAAGTAAGCATTTATTAAACTGAGTTCACCATAAAATCTGTTATTTCCGGGAAGTTTGCTTATTTCGAGACTTGTCCTCCAAATAAATGTATTCTACCCAGTAACATAACATATATTCCAATTATGTGTATCTGTTATCTCTAAACATTATGGAACCATTTTCTATGTGTCACAGGGCATATGAGAATTACTGTTCATGGAACAGAAAAATGTCAATTGATACATTCTATGAAATACCACAATGTGGGGGATTTACCTTATATTACTGCATTGAGCAATGTATCCTGATAGTTTTAGTTACCTGTTAATATCATTGCATACATAATTGACCAAATTCTTTGGTTTAAGTTGAATCCTGGCAATATTTGAAATAGCTGGGTCAAACGAAAAGTTTTCAAGGGGGGAGTCATTTAACGTGATATATTTTGAGTCTCCAGTAGAAGAAATGTAAGAGTAATTACTCAAAACACAAAGTTAACATCAATAAACTAAAATCTTAGCTAACAAAAAATATTGTTGAAGTTTTTAGCTCCTCTGGTGAGAATGAATAATTGTTTTCTGTGAGTGCAAAACTCATTGTTTAGATCTGAAGTAGTACAGGAAAATTATTTAACACAAAAAGCAGTTTCCAAGGCCAAACACAAAATAATCTGAAGTTTCTAGCTCAGGTAGAGCTACTGAATACTGAATAAAGAATTACCACAAATAAGAATTAAAATATATTGGACTATAGCCAAGCCATTCTTAAGCATTTGTACGTTAAGTGTTAACAATGACAGCCTAAAACACTAGGGTACCTATTTATTATATAGGTACCATGTATGTAGATTACATACATGGGATCATCCAACCCTAAAGCTTACAGATCCTCTTCCTAATTTTTAGAATCCATACCTGAAGGCCAAGTCAATGAGTTTCTTTAAAATCCATTGAATATATTAGTTATATTAATCTTAGAATTCATGTATTAATGCATATTCACATACAATATATTGCTCCCAGAGTGGAACTGTTCACAAATTTCACTTAGAGAGATGTTTGTCTAGATAATTTTTTTTTCTTTCTTTCTTTTTGTTTTTTTTTGTTGTTGTTGTTGTTATAAAGTGTCCCAAAAAAACTCATGAAGGACAATGCAGGAATATTGAGAGGTGAAATGATTCGATTATGAGAAGTGTAACCTAACCTTGCTTAGTGACTTAATCCATTCGATATATGAATAATGTGAATGAATTAGTGGGTGATAACTATGGGCAGGTGAGGCATGGCTAGAGGAAGTAGGTCAATGGGGGTCATGCCTTTGGGGATTCTATACCTTCTCCTGACTGCTGCTGTGCACTTGCTAGGGTGCTCTCCCTCTCCCTCCTTCTCCCCCTGCACCTATCTCTCTTCCCCTCTCTCTCATCTCTGTCTCCTTCCTGGCTGCCATGAGATTTCCTCCACCATGCCCTTTCACATGATGTTGAACCTCATTTGGGCCCAGAGCCATGAAGTCAACGAACCTGAGATTGAACCCTCTCAAACTGTGAGCCAAAATAAAACTTTCTTCTTCTAGGCTTGTTGGGTATTTCGGCCATAGCAATGAAAAGTTGACTAACAAGAGTGAAATGTTTTTTTTTTTTGTTTTTTTTTAAAGAGAGAGGGACAGTGAGAGAGACAGAGAAAGAGAGAAACAACTTTATTGAGTTTTTCACATGGCCTTAGTTGCTCCAACACTTAGTTGTGTATGTGGTGCTGGGGTTTGAACCCGGGTCCTCGTGCTTGCCAGGCAAGCACCGAAACCGCTGAGCCACCGTTCCAGCTCCAAGAGTGAAATGTTTTAAACACCATACAATTTTCTTTTCTTCCTGTAAGTCTTTCAAGCTTCAGATAAGTTTACATGTAATTTTTTTTTTTTACAGTGCAGAAGTTTAACAGAATCCTTTAAAGGACAAGTCTTGAAATAGTTACAAACAGCTGTAAATGTTTTTCTTAAAGTGTTAGGAAAAAGTTACAACATGGTGATTTCTTTCTCACAGTTCCTGTCATACCTCAAAACCATATTTTACCAAAAAAAAAAAATAATAAAATATATTCCAACTAAAATATGCAGTCTAAGCTCATCATTTATATAAGCTATGGACTCCATGATCACAAAGAAAAACATTTTCTTTCTTATAATCTTTCAATTTGAATTTCAAATAAGTACATCTTCTCAGCAATTATGTTGGCTACGTTTTGTTTGAACCAAAAGCACGTATTTAGTCTTTCATTTCAATGGTATATGCCAAGAGCCTGTTCATAAACATGCAGTGGCTATGCTGTGGTTGACTATCATTTTGTTTTTGCAGATCATCTTTAATTTGGTCCCAATAAGCATGTATTTCTTCCATCTCAAAATAATATTAGATTCTCATCTGTAACAGATGCCATTTTGGACACTTTGAAGGCCTTCTTCCCAAATATTTTCATTTTGTTTCGAAGTAGTATATAAAATAATTGTAGTTTTATTACATTTTTTTATCTACCAGGCACCGTACTAAGTTCACTATGGGGTCTAAGTCTTTTAATAGTCATAACAAGTCTGTGAAACAGGTACTATTATTATCTTTATTTTAGTGATGAGGACACTGAAACACCACAAAATAAAATGGTTCACTCAACATTCCACCTCTAAAAAATAATAGAGCCATGTTGTGAACAAAGCAATTAGCATGAAGAGGCCCAGCCTGAGCACTGTTCAATGAGGCCGCTGTAGCATTTTTGTGTGTTAATTTAGTTGACATACCTTAATTGAACATGTTAATGTACCTGACCTTATCGTGCATGTGGGAAATGTCATTATAATACTTTCCTTGACTTCAAGTTGCTCACATTCTATTTTGAGAACTAGTAAAGACGTAGACAGTAAATGTTCCAAAGGAGTGTGGTGGGCACACCACTGTGGGGGTGCTTCAAGGAAGATGAGGTTTGAAATGCAGTAGTTAGCAACTGAAGAAGGGAAGGCGGTGTGTTAAGGGAGGAAACATCCATAGAGGTATAAGCCCATTACACACCCTTCTCTGATGAAGGTCTGGATTGCTCAAGGCCATGGTTCATTCTTCCCTGCAAAGATCAGGTAGCAACACAGGTCACAGTTCATAACCATTGTCTAATAATTTGATAGATTTGATCTTCTCTTTCCATATTGTCTCTTTATTGCTAACTTTGAAAATGTGTTAGACATGTAGTAGGCACTGATTCTTGAACAAACACCTGTAGGATATCATGAATTTTTAACCTACCTTAAAATGTAACTTTTTTCTAATATCTTATTCTAGGGGAATTTAAAAACACAATTTGATAATATATAATCAACTTCAGAAAAGCAATTGAAATCTAACCAGTAATAACTGACCAATCTCCCTTTGTATCTAAAACACGGAAGTTCATTAATTATTCAATTGAATTTATTTTAACTTTTTGGTAGTTATTTATTTTCAATCTAAGTCATAATTGCTACCATATATGCATATACATGAATAGAAAATTTTATAAAAATGATGGCAAAGTAACAATAAGGAGGAGGAAAGAACAAAGTAAATGTGCTTCAGTCTTTTTGTACAAAAGCAATCACAACCATAAACTTAGGCTGATTTAAGTCATACACACACACATACACATACACACACACACACACATACACACACACACACAAACACACCAATTTGAAATAAGCATCTTCATATAAAAGTCAAAAAAAAAAGTAGAAACCATAGTTATGTTTGTATCAAGATATTAGTCCTTGGAGATATAGTTTCAAATGATAGTGAAAAACAATCTATTAAATCAAAACTCTTGTCTCCCACTTACGAATACAGAGACAAGATGGCTGACTCAACCTCAAACGCATGTTTTCACCCTATACTGACAAGTTATTTGTACGCTGCCTCTCGAGGAAATGTACATAAGTAATTTGTTTTTGAAACCAGTTATTAAAAAATAATGCAACCTCCATTCTGTGTAATGAATGGAGAGCTGTCAAGAGCTGTAGTTTTGAAACATGGAGATCCAGATACAACCCCAGAATTCAGGGACCGCCTAACAACTTTCTGATTCTCCCATGAAGATTCTAGGCCTATGGACTGATGAAAGGAAGATATGAAGACAGACAAAGGTATGCTGCTTGCAGCCTACAGAGATTTCATAAAGTGGTTAATTCATTATATGACACAGATGTGAAGGCACAGAAGCAGCAAACATTGCTATTAATATAATTTACATTAATTGAATTGTATTTAATGCTTTATGAAACTGTTTTTTTAATGAATGGCCTTTTAATACTAATGTTAGATATTATAAGAAATTATGATATAAACTTATAGAACCACAGAGCTGTTTTTTCATGGAATTTTTTTCCTTTCCTGAAATAGTGCACAGAGGTTGTTTCTAAATTTCCAAATATTATGCTAATTCTTGACATCTTTCTTTAATTTTTTCTTTGGGCTTAATAATTTTGTTTAAATTGTCTACAAGAAGATAGTTGACACGGAGATATATATTTATAGGCGTCAGGAATTCCCATTTACTTCTGAGAAATTTATAAGGTAGAAACAATATTATTTTTATTTTAGAAATACCGAAACCAGAGCAAATATATGTTGAAGTATAGTGTAACTCTAAATCAAAGTATACATTTTTTACTCATTATTTCAAATGGAGTATTTCTTGATTAAACCAGGTGAGCAACATTACATTAGAGAGAGTTCTAGAGGAAAGAAGAGCTGTTCTGTTTTGATTTCTTAAAATGGTAGTTTTCCACATTGCAGTCAATTTGTTTATCTGACTGCTTGTTAGTAGATTATCTAATATTTAATAATCTGCTTCAGGTTTAGTGCAGCAAACTACCCCAAAGTTCAGGACTACGGATCTGATGGTTTGTATTAAATGTGTTCTCTCTTTCTAACATTATTAGTATACACAGAAATGTTAGCTAGCCACTGGGTGCAGAGGCAGCTCCTAGATACCATGACAGACAACAAAATGCAGCCATTTCTCCAAAGCAAGGCTCCCTATGTGTAGAATACACGGTTATGTCACTAAGAGTTAAGTGATTTGAAGAAGAAACAAAAAGGATACACTTTCAGATAACATAAAGATGGAAAAGACATTTGTGATAGGCTGTGAATCAAAAGTGTGGTTGCAACTAATGGAGGAAAGGTGAGGACAAGGCACTGATGGTCACCTGTCACAGTCAAGGGCTCCAGTGCAGAAAAGTGTGGAATGAACCAGAAAGAATGGGTTGTTAGGGCACAAGAAATGCTTCATTTGCACAAAACCATTGCTTGTATGTCTTCAGTATGCTTCTTCTGTATATTATACTCCCAGCTATATTTCAGGCCTTTGAACTGATGATCTACTTTACTTTTTGTGAAACCCTCTGAACTCTTCATTACAAAGGACAGAAAATCTAGGTTTAGTAGGAAAGACTTAATCAACAAGGGTGAGCTTGGCAACTGAAGATCATATTTAAAAAGGCAAGGCAAATACTGAATTTTTAGAAGGGGGGCCTGCGGAGAAGGGCAATGTGTACTTTATTATAATATTAGAAAATGATAGTATGTGAAGAACAATGTATCACAAGCTTGTAGGTTTTCATGAGCTTGGCATGAAATTTAATTTAACTATTATTGTCAAGATGGAAATTAAAAAATCATGAGATCTAATAACAATTTACTATGCAAATATTGCTATCTAAACACTCTGACACGATTATATAATTTAATCTTCACAATACCTCTATAGCATAGTTATTATCATTACGCCCATTTTGAAGATGGACAGAAAAATTCCAGGTGAGAGAATGAGTAATTTCGATAGGCCACAGACTGCCAGATGTAGAAATGAATTGAACCAGGCCCACCAGAGCAAAAGTCCATACTAAATTGCAATGCTAATCATAAAAATGTTTCAGCCTTTAAGAAATTTTCATCATAAATATTCACATTAAAAAGTTTTTTGGAATTCACTTTTGAGACTTTATTTCTAGGGCCTGGAATTGTGACTCAGCAGTTACAGCACTTGCCTGGCATGCACAAGGATCCAGGTTCAAACCCCAGCACCTCTTACACAACAAAGTATTGGAGCAACAAAAGCCACATGGAAAACTAAATGAAATTGATTTTCTCTTTCTCTCTCTCACTGTCCCTCTCTCTTTAAAAATAAACACATTATTTCTATTGTACAACTTCAAATATATTTTCTATTCTGAAAAATAATGGAGGCTACTTTCACATTTTTAGACTTGCTGTTTCTACTTCCTAGAATGTTCTTAAGTAAGACGTCCCCATGGCTTATTTTCAAGAAGCACCACACCAAGTGGCACTGGGTCCACTTAACAGCTCCCCTCTTCCACTCAACTTCTTTTTTGCCTATGCATTTTTCCTTGAAATACTATTTATTTACTTGTTTATTGATAGTCATCTGTCCTTGCTGATTCCAAGATGGCAGGGATTTTAAATGCTTCGCTCACTAATGTATCTACAGCATATAATAACAGTACTGGCACAAAGAAGGAACTCAAAAAATATTTATTAAATGAAAAAAAGTAATGAATATTTGCAGGAAAGAGTGGGTGCTCATTGCTGATCTATAGTCATCTGAATCTACATTGTCTTAGTAATTTAGGTATCTGAAAGGCTGGGATTCTGACACATCAGTGTGTTTTACCTGGTGCCAATTTGATAATGATACTTAAGTTGAAGCCTGATGAGCTATTGCCTTCTTCGCATTATCTTTACCTCTAACTGAATACTCTGGATTTGCCTTTCCTCTTCAAAATGGTATGGTTGTAAAGAGAATAATCCACAAATTTTTAAACTGACAATAACTGTTGAACTTGAAATCATCAACCAAGATATTCCATGTCCAAACATGAACATTTTTTAATTTATTTGAAAATCAGGCACATGTAATTAAAATTTAATTCATAGTTCCACAATAAATCATTTATATGAAAAACCTAAAGTATTGCATTTCATATCATTGAAGGGTTCTGTTATTGAAAAATGGTGTCAGATCAATTTGCGAGCTCCTACAATTTGGATGAGCAGCTCCTGCGGTAACATCTTGGGCCCTAGAAGAGCGCTATTTGGAGGTTGCAGAAGCTTTGGGCAATGGGGCCCAGTGGGCTGTCCTTAGGTCAATGGGGCATGCCCCTGAGGAGGATTGTGGCAGTCCAGCCTTTCAGTCCAGTCCCTTTGCTGCTTTGCCAGTATGAGGTAAGCGGTTTGCTTGCTTATGTGTTCCCAATATGATATGCAGCCTTTGCCAAAGAACCAAAGATATAGGCAACACTGTGTTAGATTGGAATCTCCAGAACCTTGAGCCAAAATAAAACTTAACTTCATAAGTTAACTGTCTTGGGTATTTTGTTATAGTGACGGCCAGCTGAGTAATACACTAGTTATTTGAAAAGTTGAGACGATTTTAACCTTAAGCATTTTTAAAAAGTACATTAAATAATTCCATGCTTAAATCTAGAAAAAATTGAAAGATAACTATCCTATGAAGAAAAAGGGACTTTATAAGCATAACATTAATGCTAATTAAAAAAATGCTATAAAGAGAATAATTGATAGAATTATATATGTATAAATTCAAAGCATTTTTAGGAAAATTAATACTGACAAAAGTGATAAAATAGTAAAATATGTATGTCAAAGACAGAGGATTATTGCCCTTAATAAATAAACAATGAAAAATCAAACATTAAATGGCAAATGAATATAAATAGGGAAATAATACAAATATGTATCTAATTAGAAACATAGCAAAAGATTTGCAAACTCCCTAGGAAATAAATTAAAATCAGGATAAGGGGCTTGGGTGGTGGCTCGGCAGTTACAGCGCTTGTCTGGATTGCGCAAGTACACAAGTTCAAACCCCAGCATCATGTGCACAACGAAGTCTACAAGCAATGAAGGCCACATGAAAAACTAAATTAAAAATGTTTCTTTCTCTCTCTCTTCCTGTCCCTCTCTCTTTTAAAAAAAGTCAAAAAAATACAAAATATGTCATGCTCATCAAATTAGCAAAGCTGATATAATGATAATACAAACACACACACACACATCTCAAGAACTATTTAGCCCAAAATATAAAAATTCATAATGTGAATACTCATTAAATCAATACTTTTATACTGCAAATTTATCAATTCATCCTAAGGAAATAATAAGAGAGAAAGAATATGTGAAAATAAAACTCTTAAAGCTCACATAGATGAAATATATGATGATATATATCCTAGACTAAAATTCAAGTAGGTCATCAAAATTGTATTTTAGAATGTTAGATAAAAAGGATACAAAAGCAAACCATTTCAATGTGTTATGGTAGGTTAAACCAAAACACAATAACATTTTATTTAAGCATTAGTAATTTCCTTTGTCAGATTGAAGTATATATTCTCTTCAATTTATTCTTTTTTTTTTTTGCTTCTGTTTTAATTTTCTACATATTTGCCAATGAACAAGTTTGTGTATGTGTTGTAAATCAGGAAAACATTCAGAGGTAGTTCATTATTGATCAAAGAAAATTATTTGTTGAACAACAGAAAAACTTAACATTTAGTGCTCCGAAAAAAAAATGTTAAAAAAGTAAATTGTATATGTAAAAGAAAGTTTTTGGAAACATATGCTTGAAGAAAAATAAATAATCTGATATAGTTCCCAAACAACCTGAATATTAGGCATGTAACATCTAGAGTTCATTGATTAGAAGTTATGACTTGGCTATTTCCTTTCCCAAGTTTAGAAAATTAGGGTCAATTCAGCTTCCTAGAGTACTATCTATCACAGAGAACTAGAATCGCACGGAAATATATTTGCCACAAAATATTATGTCCAAAACTGAAAGAAAAATAATAATAATAATTAATAATATAATAACAATAATATAAAATGAATGTAGACATGGGGATTGTTAACTGCATAAAATTTCTCATCTTTACTTACATCTTGAAGTGGTCAGTTGATTTTTGAATTGTGTTTCATTTTTTGCTAACGTTGTGCCTGACTACTCTGAAAACAAACTTTCCATTATCCCAAATGTGGAGCTTGCTTCCTTACCTCATAACAATGAATTTTATTAATTCTCAAGCAATTTCTATGTGAGTAATAAAGACTAGCAACGGTCCTTGTAAGGTGTGATCTCTGGCACACTCTTTTAGTGGGTTCATTGATAGGATTTACTCAACCTCAGATGGATTTCTTAACAGCAATACCTATGGTTAGGTAAGAAGGCCATCTGAACATAATGAAAAAAGACAATGGCAGAATCTTGTTTAGAAAGGTATTTTTAGTCAGTCTAAGCTTTTCTTGTTTTCATCCACACCAAATTTTTCACCAAATCTGAAGAAATATTTGAAGAGATCCCCCTGAATGTGTATATTTGTCATATTTATAAAAATGCAATTACCTAGGAAGGAATATCAAAAGTGACATAATTAACCCAAATTATACAAGTGCCTATGTGTGTCCATGCCCCTGTGTGTGTGCTTTAAGTTTGTTTGGGATGTCTACCTTCTTTCCTTCCCCTACCTTCTTAACAGAAGAATGTTCTTGTTGTTTTTGTTGTTTTGGGTGTGGGGGAGATGTTCTGGTGCTGGGGACTGCAGGCAGGGCCACATACAACCTGCACTTTACCACTGAACTACATCCTCTAAATTTTTTCAGCATACAGCCATATACCATGTTGTTCTCATTATGTTCCATGTTGCAGCATTGTCTTTTTTAAATTAGGCAAGGCAGCCAGGAATGGTATCTCAGCCAGGAACTCCAAAGCGGTAACAAGAACCTAAGTTTGAGGCCAGCCTGGGCAACTTGGCGAGACTCGATCTCTCAAAATAAAAATAAAATGGGCTGGGAACACAGCTCAGTGGTAGAGCATTCCTATTTCAATCCCCAGGACCATCAGAAAGAAGAAGGAAAGAAAGAAAGATGGAAGGAAGGAAGGAAGGAAGGAAGGAAGGAAGGAAGGAAGGAAGGAAGGAAGGAAGGAGAGAGAGATCAAGCCATGCACAAAGTGTATGCACTAAACTCAAATTACTCAAATCTAAAGAATTTTGGAAAACATGAAATTTCTCAATTTTCAAAGAACTCTAAATTGCGCATCATTTTCATATGAACACCATTTTGATGGTAAATTAAAATGAAAATCATACAGCATGTTTAAATCTACATTTTTTAATGAAATGATTTTCTACAGTTTGCCACCAATGAATTAGTTTCTTGATTAGCTTAAAGTACTATGAAACAGAAGAAAAAAAGTAATTCTGGGCTTATGTAAGCATCTACCTTCAGTAAGCTTAGCAAGCAAACATTAACAAGTGCTTTGCATCCTATTTACTTACAACATCCGATAAAACAATACACTTCTGAAAGCAATTACTTTAAATTTATTTATCCTCTACATTGAAACAGAAAATATTGTCATGCAAAAGGTAGTATTGAACTTGTATAATCATAGAGATTTATTGAGACAAGAAATGATGCTGATTAAAAAAATAAAAGCATTGAAATACATCCTAACATCTTTCCTGAAACACATGATAATAATTATCTCAGGAAAAGGTGGTGCTGACAACAGCATAAATGATGCTCCAAATGGAGACTTAATTTTACTTTAAAGGATTAAACCATAAATTACTTCTTCAAAATTAGTGAGAGAAAAACAGACCCCTTCTAAAGTCAATTTAATCAATTCACAAGAATTTTGCACAAGAGAAAAAAGTATTAGACCATAACATTTCAAGAGGAATATGAGAATCATATTAAAGAGCCTTGCCATTCTTACTCAGGAATAATTAGGAATATATATGACCGAATTTTCAAATATCTATTTAACAGCCTACACACTAATACATTTATTACCCTCTCAATCTATATTTTACAACAGTAGTTGGTTAAGGGTGCATCACTTTTCAAAAGTTCTCTCTTCAAAAATTCACTTCTAAATAAGAACTTAATTTTCTTACCTACAATGTCCTAGCAGAGTCAAAGGATAACAGGCATTTAATAGATTCATGTTGACTAGCAGATTATTAATTATTCACAGTTGGCTGTTTCCTCCCTGTCCTTGCCATCCTTTACGGTGGGTAGGATGAGAAATACACATTTCTTCACCATAGAAAATTTTCCTTCCCTTGATTTTGGGCTTGCTTTGGGACTCTGTGACCAAAGGCATGTGAGCAGAGGTGACAATTGATATGACTGAGCAGAAATCTGGCATGCACCATCCTGTCCCTCCCTGAGCTCCTATTATCTTCCATAAGAACACACAGGTCAACAGACCACCATAGCGCTCAGCAGAGCCACTACTGACCAGCACATGTGACATGAGCTAGAAATAAATGTCATAAGCTAGTGAGATTTGGAGTGTTGTTCATTGCTGCAGGAAGAGCTGACTATGCCAGATGCATCATAAATACCGTAATTATTTGTTGTAACTGTTTAAAATGTATGAGCATGAATAGGCCAGAGATCAATTGCAGATATAAGGCATCAGAAGTAAACAAATAGCTTTTGGCTTTTAAAAAGAAACTGGAAGCCTTCCAGCACAGTTGGTAAGGTAAGGAATCACATAGGAGTGAGACTAGATTCCTCAGTAGAGCAAACCTGTTCCTCTCTGCTAATTCATCTGTAAGGGAAGTGAAGGGGGCAGTGGATTTGGAATGATGGTACAGATTACATATTAATTAATAAACATTGACTAAAAGTTGCACTAGATTCCTGACCTGCAGCCCTAACATGAAGTGATTACAATGTAAAACTTCTTACTGATTTCAAATTAAAGTGACAAAACTAACTTTTACCTACTTAAAGATGACAATCTCTTTTCAAATAAGGATAGAGATAAATATGTTTTAATAAAAATGAAAATATATTTATTGAAAGTGTACTTCTTGGCTTCTAAAATCAGAAATTTCTGATGAGTTTTGATTTAAAGACTATTTTTTTCATTTTATTCAGAAATTTATTTGTTGAATGATCAAAAAAGCTTATATATTTTATGGTAGCAATGCTGAACAAGCACATACATAAGAACAATTCATTGTATTTGAAGATAATATTGAATAAGGCTTAAGGACAGGACCTCAAACTATCAGATAGCCAAAAGAACCTAGTGATTATAGTCAAGGTAAATTATTGTATGCCTTTAACCAGGCTTTCTTCTAGCCATAAAATTTTAAAAATTCTTTTATTTTTATTTTTATGGTACTGAGAATTGAACCCAGTGGTGATTTACCACTGAGTTATATCCACAGTCCTTTATTTATGTTATATTTTTATTTTTTACTTTGAGCCAGGGTTTCACCAAGTTGCTTCCCGTCTTGATATATTGAGGAGTCTGGACACAAACATGAAATTGTCCTGCCTCAGCCTTTCCAGTTGCTGGGATTACACGTGTATTTCACCATGCCTGACCTTCCAGCCATTTTGTCTTAATATTTATATCTTTATTTATCCAATGATTCCAAGTTGGAAATTAGAATAAAGTCTGGCTTCAGTGAAAGATCAAGCTTACGTATGAGATTCAAATAATCTAGGGAACTATAGATATGTGTGTGGGTGGGGACAAGAGGTGGGAGGAAGGGGAGAGAGAGGGATGACAAGTAGGAATCTAGGGGAGAACAGCAATGTAACTTACTCTTTACTCCCCTGAGAAGCAAATAATACTTATACAATCATTTAATTCTGGAAAATGCCCTGTATATATATATATATATATATATGTACATATATATATATATATATACACACATACATACATACATACGTACATATATATATACACATACACATTTATTTAGATATATATATATATTTATATCTGTTGGGGGGAATATAGAAGAGTCAAGAGACTAGGATGTGGGTGATGTGGGGTGATTCTGGATTAGGATCAGGGGCATATCATACTGTACTACACATGCATTTATGACTGTACAACAACATAACTCCTCAATAAAATTTAAAAAAATAATAAGGTCTACGTCCAGAAGCAAGAAAATATCATCTTATAGCACAACTTACAATCACAATGCATTCATTGGCTACAATTGTTGGCACATTGAGGTTCATTTGAAGAAACTAACTTATTTTTCAAATGAAAATCTGCTTACAATGAATACATAAGGACCGCTGAAGTGTGTGGAAGACAGTGGCTGAAACATCATTAAAAAACCATTAAATATCATTAAAAATGAATTTATTCCAAAATGTTTTTATGGATTTGAATTCTTTATTGAATCCACACAGCCCAAGCCTACAAATGAGTGCATAGGCAGATAGACCATTTGTTAACTACTAAGGAAAACTCCTCCAATCCTTAGACAGCAGAAACTTGGGGAACGCTGTTTCTGCTACTCCACAGCCAAAAGACTTTGTTGCTACCACTTCTATCCATATTCTGAAAGTCTTTTTTTTTTTTTTAAAGAATCAAGTGTATCAAGAGATTAGACTGTCTCTCATTGAGAATCTTTTTCTCTCTGGTATGCCATCAGTACTCCTGAATTAAAGCAGCTGGTAATATGTCATATTTTGTAAGCATGCTTCTCATTTCCTATCTCTTCTCCCCACTTCTACAGCCCACCCTCCCCAAAAACTAATCATCAAGTTGTCTTTGTTTTTCTGTACCGACATACAATATCATATACTTATTTTATATCTTTTTTGATGCTGTTAATCAAGAAATCTAGTGAGTGATCACAGACTACTCATCATAAATGTTTTGTAACCTTACCACTCAGCTGCAGGTCATTTAAAAACTTAATCAGAAAGAGTATTTCCTAATGTGAACATTACAGATCTCAGCATGTAACGAACCCTAAACAGTGGCAGAGTTTTTAAGTAATATTTTGTCAGATGCACTTTCCTTCCTGATTCTATCCAGGATCAGGAAAATCACAAAAGGGTAAAAAAAATTAAGAGTGTATATATATTAACATTTTTTAGATTTAAGGAGTTAATATTGATTGGCATGTATTGGATAAAATATTTGTACCATTTTTTATTACCATGACCAACTTACATTTTAAATAACACCATCCTTAATTAAAATTTCAATAAAGATAGCATATTTGCAAATATTCAGATTTGAAGTAGTCAAAATAGTGAGATATAATTTCTTAATTCATTTTGTATTTCTTTTTAATATCTAAAATTTAACAAAAACATATGATGTGATAACTTGGACATTTTCCATCCTCTTAACACACTGGCTTGATGCAAAAATAAAATTGATTTCCTTACAGATATGACTTATAATCTTTTCTTTATACTTTTATCTGCCAAAAATTTTTTTCAGAATAATTTTACTTGCTAAATGGTAATTTCCTTCCACCGCACAATTCTATTCTATTTTCCTGACTAAAATATACGTTCTTATTTGAAGTACTACCTAATGTTTAATAAATGGTAAAAAGCAATAATTTTACTTTAGAGACAATACTTTGTGTTTTATAATACTTCTTTGAACTCCATTTCAAGTTGAATTCTCA
This sequence comes from Aplodontia rufa, assembly GCA_004027875.1. Classification (NCBI taxonomy): domain Eukaryota; kingdom Metazoa; phylum Chordata; class Mammalia; order Rodentia; family Aplodontiidae; genus Aplodontia; species Aplodontia rufa. The sequence continues at coordinate 168,788 of PVKS010000047.1, read as the reverse complement.
CATTTGTAATGAATCTGACTCAAAAATAAGGTTTTACTTTGACTACTTGAGTTGTTTCAAAGATCTTTGTGACAAATCATGATTCTCATTTTTTAAAAAAATTATCAAATTATTTGATATCAAAGCATTTGTGAAATATATATTCGAATGCTTTTCTTCCTATAAGCATTCAATTTAATACAATTAACATTCAGTCACAATTCAATATAAACATATTCAATTCAATATAAATTAATGAGCTTCCCTTCTTGTAAGGAAATTTACTCAGATACAGAACTTCAAAGATTAACACATGACCCTAGCAGAACTTATAAGCATTAGGGTGTCATACACATCCACATACAACCAACCAACATTATATGGTATGTAACAATAAAAATGTTGAGCTACACACTGTGGGAGGATTCCCTGAAAAGCTTTCTGCAGAGCATACAATCTCAGTATTTATACAGCACACATGCTGAGAAATCTTCTACTGGATTTAATATTCTGCCATTACCATCTTGAATTCTTACACTTTTAAAATTAAGGGTCCCCGCATTTTCATGTTCTATTAAATCTGGCCTCAATGTGAATCTTGTACTTGGCAACCAAATGTAGATGATAGATATTGGGGAAACAAGCTCTAAGCTCTCAGAATCCTTGAGATTTGATTTGGGTCCTGAAGAATTTGAAATTGAAGAGGAGAAAGAGGGTGCAGAAATTCTACAGAAAGAAATGCAGGAGAAAGGCATGAAATAAAATTTGTATAGAAATCATAATTATGCTCTTTGATCTAAAGATGATAAAGCTGAAAGAATAAATTGTAATCAGATTTCCAAAGGCCTTAAAGTTCTAGCTAGAAGGTTTGATAATACATTCACAGAAAAAAATGGTAACTTTCAGCAATGACATGTGATGTTACAAAGAAAGTTGGGATGATGGAACCTTTGCTAGAAATTGATGGCAGAAATCTAGATTAAAAAATTAGGATAAGATATAGAAGCACAATGAAAGAGAAGATAATGAGCAAGCAAGAAAGTACTCAAGGACATGGTAACTTATAAACAAACCCCACAATTTGCCTTTTATTCTTGTAAAAAGTGCACATTAGAAAGCTTCACAGGTCCACCAAAATGTAAAAAAAATAATAATGTCCTTGGAAAGTAATCCATTCTTTTTTCCAAAAAGCTAATATTCACCTATAAATTCAAATGCAGCATTGAAGTTTTGTAGCAAAAGAATATAAATTTTCACTAAATACATACATTTTAAAAAGTAAAAATAGAAGCCCTGATTAAGGATTCATTCAACATGCATGATCAAAACTGTATCTTCTACATGGTTTATTGCTAACCTCTATCTATAGCTCCAAAACAATGAACTAAACTACCATATAGTTAAAGACTAAGATTAAAATGAACTTGACATGATTAATTTTTTTTCATTTCTCATCTTAGTTCCTTTGAAATACAGATATGACCATTTAACTAAGGAAATGACTCCTTTTGGAGAGAAGATTCTCAAAGATCAATATAATCCCTCTTTAGAAAGATAGAACTAGGGGTTGGAGTGGTGGCTTAGCGGTTATGGCACTTGCCTGGCATGTGCAAGGACGTGAGTTCAAACCCCAGCACCACATACACAACCAAGTGTCTGAGCAATGAAAGCCACATGAAAAACTAAATAAAATTAATTGTCCCTCTTTCACTGTCCCTCTCTCTTAAAAAGAAGAAAAAAGAAAGAACTAGATGGTTCACCTTTGGTTAAAATGTTTAGTATAAGCAAATTTTAGGTGGAACTTTTCTGGTGTCTTACAAATCAAACTATTACTTTTGTAAAATTTCATCAATACCATTTACAAAATTGAAGAATATATCAATATATAATGTATTATGGAGCACATAATAAATAAGCAGAGTAATTACAAAATAAATTTGCTAAAGACTTAAATGTCAGTGATTGCATTGTATTAAAATTATAAACAATCTAGGGATGATTTAAAGCATATGAGAGTATACAAATAAGTTAAATGCAAATATTTCACCATCTTATATAGTGGTCTTGAGAATCCCCAGATTTTGGGATTTGTGGAGGAAATCTTGGAATTCCACTTTTATACTAGGACCAATCTCCCTAGTACAAAGAAGGATGTCTATAATTCTTTTTAATAAATTAATGGAATTTCTTTTTAAAAATTATACTTATCTACTTGGATTCTTACATGAAAAAGTAAATTAATTCAGTGGAATAACTACAAAGCAAATAATTAACTTAAATTTCTTATTGGATGTTTATAGTCTTTGGAAAATTCTTTGGAAGAAAGTTTCAGGTTGAATTCTGGGATAAATTTTAGAAAAATTAAATATTTCTTATCCATTTCATATTATAGCTATTTAGTGCACTAGGGCATGAACAGATCAAACAATGCCCTAGTCAGTTATTATGTATAAAAGTAAATAATTACATCCCTTTATCGATGAGGAACAATGTTTCCAAGAGAGAGACAGTATGACTGACTGCGAGGCCATTGAAGCTAAGCAATATCTCTTTAGGCCGTACGCTAGGTTGGATCCTTGAACATGCTCAAGATTTATCTCTAACTCTCCATACCCTGGGAAAATCTGGCCAATAATAAATTTAAAATACACAGCAATAAAGAGCAGGAAAATAACATTAAAAATAAGTATCAACTCTTAAACTGCAGCAAGAGGGATGTAGATGAGAAATGAAAAAATAGTTCTTCCTCTCGTTAGAGCAGTTAAACACTGAAATAGGTTATCAGGGATGGTCTCTGCAGACCCTTCTCTTGAAGATTTTTAACATCTGAGAGGCAGCCATTTATCCTGAACGGTTAAGGTAAGTCCTGTCTACAGGCAGGCAAAGGTCTAGATGACCTCTGAATGTAAAAGTCAAAGTACTTGGCTGCCTGGTTCAGTTTCTTCAGTAGTCTTTTTTCATTCAAAAGGGATCACCAGAAATATTCAACATCCTACAAATGAAATATTTCCCAGTCTTAGCGTGTGAACAAAAACACATTGAAAGTGTGTTAATATCACATTAAGATCATTTATAAATATAACCAGATAATTTTTGTTTAGAAAAATCACCTAAAAACTCCTAAAAAAATAAGTAGTATGAATACAATTTAAAATTTTGTCCTGTCAGCATGATATTGGAAATAATTATTTTTTAAAAGAATGGCATGTTACTTTTATAAATGATATGATAAAATTTATAAGAGAAATGTTTTTGAGACCTTCTGTATTATTAATCATTAGTTTAAATAGATACTTAAATCCCTCCTTTTTCCTCCACTACCCTTCATCTAGATCATGAAAGGTTCAATTTTATGTTTGATGCAGGTGACTTCAAGGAAAATAAATTATGCTAATCAAACCAGGAAAAGATCGATAAACAAATGTGCATAAGTCATAGATAGTGTCATCCGCAGTTACAAAGATTCATCCTCCTCTGTTATCTTGATTCTGTGTGACTCTTTCTCTCTCTCTCTTTACTCTGCAAACCAATACTCAGCATGCATAGCAAATGGAAAGTCACCCAAGACTCTTAGTGTACTTACAGCTGAAGGTCTAAAGTTACATTATGGGTCTAAAATTACCCATAATGCTTTTACTTAAAGAAATATCTAAAGTAAACCTCATTTAATTCATTTGAATATATACTCATGTAGATCAAGCATTGTATTCAGGAAAAATAAAACTTATTCTTCCACCTTCCACCTGAAATGTATTTTTCCTTGAACATAAAATCAGATTAAAAAAAAAAACTAAAATGTGAACAAAAATTAAGCTGAAATATCATTGGGTGGTAATTTCATCTGTGCTATGTAGTCAACATTCCACATTACAAATATCATTGATATTTTTAAAATAAGAATAGTTCCAGGTGTGCTGTGTGACCCATAAGATTTTATAGGCTCAGAGGACAGAAAGTGAAAAAAAAAAACTAGATTGCATTGATTTTCCTCAGAAGTAATAGTTGGTAAATATTTTTAGAACCAAAATACTCACGAGTTTAGTGTAAAGTGAAAGTTGAGGATTTTGAATTTTTACCTATGCCTAAAGATAACCTGAGATTAATGAGTAATGTCACAACTTCTTACTATTTAAGCAAACAAAATTCTTAAACAAAGATGTTTTAGATTATAACAGCCTGCTAATTTAAAATTTATTTCAACACAAAGCCAAATTAAATTGGTTTTAATAAATTTTAACCCATACCCTCCCAAATTAATAAGTAAAACTTTCATACCATAGAAGCTTTACAAATTTTTACTTTTAATGGGGAAAAATGAAATAGCACTTTAAACAAAATTAAACTCAAATAAACACTTGCAGCAATGGCTCTAGAGTCATTCAGTATGTGTGAGGATTACCTATGAGTGATAACAGAGTGTACTTTGGCTTCTATTCATTTATAGACTATTGTAAGTTTTAATTTTCTCTGTTGCAATATTTAATTGACAAAATAAAAGAGAACCTAGTAGAGAGATCTCATGGCAGTAAGAGGTCACAAACCCAAGATTTCTTCTTTTCTTTTTCCCTTTTTTTTTCTCCTTTCTGTTTTGTAACCATGGTAAAACAATAGAAGTGAACTTTCCCTGAACTTTTCTCTGTGAAGGCCTGGGTCCACGTTGACCCAGCAGGGCAAGCTGGAACCTGATACTATCAACCAGAGGGCTGCTAAAGCAATCAGGTTCAACAACAGCCATATATGTTCCCTAATGTCATCTTGCCACAAAGCCAAGGCAAAAGCAAGCTATTTCTAGTAAAGAATTTCTTTCTATTGTTTGAGAGACTAATTCAATGGTCTAAACGTGCATAAAACATGGACTAAGTGGTAGACTACAGAAATATATTATTGTTCTCTTATAATTATATCTACACCAAAGTTTATTTGTAGATAAGGTCTAGTCTCACAAAATAGAATAGAGGCTCTTACGAAAGAACAGATGATTTAAGTCATCATAGATTTAGATAATTTTATACTTAATAAGTCCTTTTATTAAATTCTAATGCTATTCTGTCTTCAAAGGGAATATTGTGTAAAAAATAGTTTTTCATGTTCTGATATAGGAAATAAAGTTTTGAAGATGTAACTGATTAAATCCATTATTTAAAATACTGGCTATTTTTTGGCAACTGAAGCATGATAATGAATTAGATGGATTGCATTGCCATGATTCCTACACCTTTCATTCAAAGAGATGTTGGCATTCCTGCTTTCAATCCAGTTTTCAAAATTTATAATGAAATTTATAATTAAAATTTATAATTAAAATTTATAATGATTCATTTTCCTAAAAAATGAATATATCCACAAATAATTATGGAGGTAAATATAATTTTCAATATTTATAAATAAGTATTATGGAAGTACTTTACATCTGGCCTCTTTATAACTCCTAATATTTAATTATAATATTAAAAGAATTAGTAAGATGATAAAATAATAAGGAAAAGTTGTTCTATCATAACACTCTTTCAAATGTCTATACAACTATTGAAAAAAAGTATCATATTTATTACATATTACCTATTGATACTTACATTAAAATGTTATCTCCAATTCTTAAGTAGATGCCCTGTTATTTACACTTGAAAATATTATTCCATTTGAGTTAGTTTATGGTATCTTTTCATGGAATGTACAAGGCATTAATAAGGGAGATGTTTTTAAAATGTATTTTAAAATAGAAAGGATACAAAGATCATTACCCAAAAAACAGAAAAAGTGCAAAGACTATTGGTCCAATCTCTGAGGTCTTAGTTGTGGATTCATCCATTCTCTTTTCTTTCAATTTGAGAACACAAGAGTAAAGACTGTGACTTTACTGAGGAAAATATAGGATTAATATATTTATGTAATTCTAAAACTGACCTTCCAAGAATATGAAAAGTGCGGGTTAAATTCTAGCTTGATTCTAATGGTACAGCTGGATCTGTGGCTGAAATTTTGCTATGGTAACACTAGGCCTCACATACCAATGAGAGAGAATCAGAACTTGGCCCCACATAAAAAAGGAGTTCAAGATATTAGCTGAATGAAGAAATAGGGACAATTCCAAAACAAATACAGGACGTAGGTCACTGTATCAACAATTGTACTTAAAATATTACTTTTTCAGAATCATGTAATAGGAGAATCCTTTTTTAAAAAGTACTGTTTTTAGTTACTATTTGTTCATACTTTAAGTTGTTTGTGTAAATGAGTCCTTAGTTGAGATTTCATTTTTGTAGATAAATGATAGGTAGGAACGTAAATAGGTTAGATGGATAGACTAAATACAGATGACAGATTTATTCAAAATTATTAATAATATATTTAAGATTCTTTTTGAAAATATAGGATTAATATTTTTATGTAATTCTAAATTTACTTCCAAGTAGTAATATGAGAATATTACTTACTAGGCTCAGAGGCACACATCTGTATTCTCAGGGACTTGGGAGGCTGAGGCAGGAGGATTGCAGTTCAAGACCAGCCTCATCAATTTAGTGAGGTCCTAAGCAAATTAGCAAGATCTTGTCTCAAAATACAATAAATAAATAGAGCTGGAGATGTGGCTCAATGGTTAAGGAGTTCTGGGTTCAAAAAGAAAGAGAGAGAGAGTGCACAAGAATGAGAGAGAGAGAGAGGGAAAATATTGCTCAAAGTGTGAGTTAAAAGTTAACTTGATTATTAAAAGTCTATTGAAAATGCTTAGAGCAAATACAGAAGGCATGGATAAAAGGAGATGTTTTTTAAAAGGTGTCTTAAAATAGAAAGGATGCAAAGATCACGAGGCCAAAACATAAAACAAGTACAGAGACTATTGGCCTGTATATTGTTCTAACCTCTGAAGTTTTCTGGGTTCACTGCTTGTCTTTTCTCCCAGTGTGAAGACTACGGAGTTAAGATTGTGACTTTACTGAGGAAAAGGGGAAAGCGAATATGCAGAACATCTACTTTGCACACAGTGAAACGTGTATCTCATTTAAATTCCAACAACCCTTTAAGGCAGACATTATTATTTCCATTTCTCAGATGAGAAAATTAGAGCTGACTGGCCCAACAATATGACTCATAAATTTCAGATCTTTGTGTCAGATCCTTGTATCTCTGACTTCAAAGCCCAAACGTATTCCATTAATACCATAGAGCCTCTGAATAATAGAGACAAAGGTCACTTTGCTATGGATCAAAAGACAGAAGCTGTCACTTGTTAGATGTCTGACCTTGGCGAAGTCACTTAACCTTTCGGAATCCACATCTTCCTTCTCCTAACACTTCTAGATGTGCTACTGCCAATAAAAATTTAAAATCTGAAATAGTCAAAGAAGCTACTATTATCACAGAGCGGTTAATATGGAGTATGTGAATAGTCAGAACAAAGGAAAAAGATCACTCAGGGTGTTCCACCATTCTCAGGGATACATTCTTCCAAAGTAAGAACGGAGTGTCTTATATCCTTCCATTATCTTTCTTCATCTAATATCTACCTCAGTCACACTGTCCTTCCCCCTCCCCTGTCTGATTTCTTTGAGTAAAGACATTATAGGAAAAATCTAATAGCTGTCTGCATACCTATTAAAAGAGCTCATTTTAATAGTTGTTACAGCTGAATACAGAAAAGAGAAGAGGATACAAAAATACCATAGAAGTTAAAATACAACTTTCAGTCTCCTGGGACAATTAATGACCTCTAAAGAATAATTTTCTTGTCATTTTTGGTCAAAGAACGCCAATTCTTTGACCAAAAAGTTTGTGCTCCTCAGACTTGGAAATGAAATTGATATCTAATTCATCATGGATTAAAACAAATTTCTGATGGGGCTGGAGTGGTGGCTCAGCAATTACAGTGCTTGTCTTGCATGTGCGAGTACGCAAGTTTGAACCCCAGCACCACGTACACAACAAAGTCTTGGAGCAATGAAAGCCACATGAAAAACTAAATAAAATTGATTCTGTCTTTCTCTCTCTTCCTGTCCCTCTCTCTTTAAAAAACAAAATAAAACAAAATTCTGAGAATGCAGATATGGTCTTTTTCCCTTTTCTTTAGAGTTCCAAATCCATAGGAGTAATGGGCATTTGGATATTTCACAAGCACTCTAGATTTAAGATGCCTAATGCAAACATTTTATCTTTACCTTAAACATACATCTCATTACCTATTTTATTACACAGCTCTAATAACCAATCACCATTCATCCAATCCCCAAAACCAGAACCCAAGAAGTCATCCCAATTCTTCCTTCTCCTTTAATGACTTTTCCACTTCTCAAGTCAGCGATCACCAGCTTCTGTTCACTGGGCCTATGATCTCTCTCCTTGTTCACTAGTCTCTTCTTTCAGTTTGCTACTACCTTATTTTAGGGCTTTTCCTGTAGTACTGTTCCTGCAATAGTACTTAATAGTAACCTAACTGATCCTCAGAATGAACGGCATAGCACCTCAGTGCCTCTGAAAATCTAAAGTTTCACTACATTTCTCATCAAAACATGCAACTCTCTCAAAATCTAACACCTCGATTTGCTTAGGCATAATTTCTCCTTACTTTCCCACCCTCGCTCTGTTGTTGTATACTTTCATATAGCCACGCTACAGATGTTAGTCCCTTGCCTGGGATGGCCTTTGCTCCAGTTATCCATGAGTAAACCCGGTGTCAATTCTCATCAACTTCTTTCCTAATCTCCCCAGGTACACATCACTCACCGACTTCCTTTCACTTCCATAGTACCATGAAATATATTATAATCCATATCCCATTCATATGATAATTTATATATCATTTTTGTTTAAGCATACAAAGCTGTTAAGTGCAGTAACTACATTCTATTTATTTCTCATTCCCCAGACTTCAGTAGTCTGGTAACAAGTGAAAAACTAACTCTATGTTTGCTGCATGAATTGACTGGAAAAAGAACAAATTAATGATTTTCAAAAAATTGTATATCATGAATGTAATTACTCAAAAATGTTTAAGGACATGAATGAATAGAGCTTTTCTAATATTAATCTTCTTAACTAAATGGAAGATATAACATAAAATGCTGCATATTATTTGAAGAAGACTTTATTTTTGTTTTTGAGCATCAATTATTATATGTACATTCCTACAAAATTTAAAATATAAAGTAAGTTCAAGAAAAATAATATAGAATTCTATGTGCTACAAAAATTTAGTTTAAAAATGAGCCTGTCAATCAAATATTGCAAAATATTAAGTCATCATTGCCCTTTAAAATCCTTTCAACAAAAATTCCCTAATTGTACTTTCATTTTATCTCACTGTACCAGTAAGTAAATAAATTAACAAAATAGCTTTTATCACACAGAATAACCTTTTAACTGAGGGATTATCTGTGGTTTATTTTTCATTTCTTTCACTGCAGATAGCAGTTCATGCCTCATTGATTAGTTTGCTAAGGTGGTGACCAGAAATGAAAACACAGTCTCTCAGATACTACAAGGAACCTGTGAGTGTGTGTACACACTCACACACACACACACACACACACACACACACACACACATTCTATGCCTCAGTGCCTGGAATTTAGTTTCTGAGACAAAGAATCAAGAATTAAAATATTTCATTAATATTAGCCCATGCCCAGATATAATTCCATCTCTTAGATTTGTCCCTCATTTACATTTTTAATGCTTTTTCATTACATTGAATGTAAGTTTTCTTTCATAATTTAGATTAACCTGACCATTTTTTAACTCTCTGGAGAAGAGAAAAAGTCAAAGGGGGAAAATATCTGGTTTTCTTCATAGTCCTGCCATTTAGGAAGGAATTTAGTAGTAGCTTATATTTCAATGTCTTTCATAAAATGTCAACTTTCTTATACGTACATTTGAGACTTGCCATATTGATCATTGAGCTCAGCAGTCAGATCATTAGATCTGACATCCTTTTCACTTTTTCAACCAAAAATAAATCCAGAGTTACTGGTCAAAAAAAACAAAAAAACATTGTCAACTAGTAGAACCCAACCAGGATAATAGGGGTCCGTTGGAATAACTAGAACCAGAGAGGATGGGGCACTCTGACCCTGTCAACTGCTGCCCAGGGCTCTGTTGAACCCTGTGTCCTGATGTCTGAAAGATCATTGATCACCTAGCATAAGCTCAGAAAAGAGCAATCACAGCTTTGAAGGCTTCAAAAATCCAAAGCAAATGAAGAAAGAAAGAGACAATAAGGACTCGCATGGAAAACAAAAGCTTTAAGAGGAGATTAGGAAGGAAAAGGTACCTGAAAGCACTTAATAAAGGGCAACCATATAAAAGATTAAATTTTTTCTTTTTACATCTGAACTCACAGATAAAAAGGGAAGGATATTTTGGCCAGACCTAAAGAAAGGTTTGTGGATAAAATAAGAAATTATCTTCCTCTGAGATCTTTGTCCCTTCAGTGGTCAAAAGGAAGCTAGAAAATGTATTCAATTGATCAGAGATAAGTAAAATGGTCACTGACATTTGGTATATACTTTAGCCCACTCTCTGTTGAGTCTCCTGTCTAATCTGAATTTCTATTATTCTGTTCACTGTAATCTCTACCACCACATCCAGTTGATAATGTGTTAAAATATATTATTTCTTTTTTTGTTATTCATTAATTAGTTTCTTATTTCCTTAGTAGCTTATGTTACCCTGTTAACTGGCTGTCTTATCAACCTTCCCTGGTACCAACCATCCTCCTCATTGCTCTAAACAATAAAAATCATTAGGCAAGAAGAGTAATGACCAAAATAAGCTTTAGGAAAATTACAATGTAGGTCTTCATGTCTCCACTGTCAATGAAACTTTCTTTCATCGTATTCTTATTCCTCCCATTAACATTTAAGTCCATGACACCAAGCCATCTACACTTTTCAGTATTTTGCCTTTAATAATCAATTCAACCCTCCAAGAATTTAATTGATAATTAAGGTTAAAAGCGTAAATTATTAGTATTTGCACTTAAAAGAGATTCCTTCTTGTGTGTGAATGCAACCTCTGGTGCTATTTCTTAAGTATAAAAGGAAATGAAGCCTTTGTGGCCACCTTTGAAAGGTTCCTTTTGACCCAGTGTTCGAATGGCTTATTTCATCATAGGATTTGCTGTTCAAGGAACACCATCAGATCCCATAGCTCCCTATGACATCTCCATGCCTCTTCTTTTACCTCTCAGCCTTTTTATAAAATTAACACCCCCAATTTAACTACTCTTCAGTTCTCACTACAATTTCATGCTCAAAATAGACGCATAAGAATCTTTTATTGAACTGAAGTTGAAGGCACTGATTCTTTTCCAGAGTCCAACACTGTCTGGTATTTTCTATATGGTGCTCACAGCCTCCCTTTCCTATGCCATTATTTACACTTATCTTTCCAGGAAATTTCCACCAAAAACAGACTAAAGTTCCACTAAATTTCATCTGATGTTTTCACCTTAATTTATGCATTTGTTGTTTTTATTTATTTGTTCAAAAACATTTGTTGAGAGTTTATTACATACTGGGTAAGGAAGTATCTGGATAGAAAGAGACAAAAAAATCCATATTTAGGCAATTCGAATGGTGCCTTCACTTCAGGAAAACAGAAAAGTCTTCTCTAAGATCAGACATGAATATTAAGAAGTCACCAGCTAGAGAAACTAGAAGAACACATGCCAGCAAATGCACCAGCGAGGGCAAAGAGCCTAACGTGGAGAGGGTCTTTGTCTGATTAGGAAATACAAGAAAAGCCAAGGTGGCTGGATTTTAGAAGAGGAGGGGAAAACCAAACAACAGGCCCCAGGATGCTAGCAGTGTAAGAAGTTTGGATTTCAACTTAGCTGTGAATAGTATATATGTTTTCTTATTAAGACTTTTTTTTGTAAGAGAGAGGGACAGTGAGAGAGAGAGAGAGAGAGAGAATCAAATTATTTTTAGCTTTTAATGTGGCCTTTGTCGCTCTGACACTCTGTTTTGTACATGGTGCTGGGGTTCGAACCCGCGTGTTAGCGCATGTAACCGCTGAGCCACTGCTCCAGCCCCTCTCTTATTAAGTCTTAAACTGTTCCTTGTGCACCGCACTTCTGAATTCTCCAAATCTGCTATACTCTCTCTCTCTCAGTCAACAGAAACACCTTGCTGCCCAATTTCCGGTCATAATGTCTAGTTCAAGATTTAGCTCAGAATAACTTTTTTTTCTCTTTTGTGGTACAGGGAATTGAACACAGGGACACTCTAGCACTGAGCTACATCTTCATCTCTTTTTACTTTTTATTTATTTATTGAGACAGAGTCCCACTAAATTGCGTAGGCTGGCCTCAAACTTGCAGTCCTCCTGCCTCAGCCTCCTGAGTAGCTGGGATTACAAGGGTGCTCCATCATGGCCAGCACTTAACCACATTTAATGAACATGTTTGACTAAATTAAAACATAACATAAATGGAACCCGTTGATTTAGAATTCCAAAGCATTCCACACTGTTTCAGTTTTCAGATTCTATAAAGATTTCTTTCAGTATTTTAATGAATCTTTGCCTGCTAAACAGTCCTTGATATAAAGATAACACCACAGATTCAGGTACATTATACCCATGTCTCCAATTAGTTCTCCTTTCCAATGTTTTGTTTCCCATATAAAAGATTAAGATCAATATAAAGGCAATAAAATGATACACAACAGCAAACAATTATGTTCTCTGAACTTTACTTATCAGCACCATGATGCCATTATCAAAAGGTTCATTTTTTTTGTAGGGTAACTTTCTCCCAAGCAGTTATCCCTCACACCTGTCCGAATGGCCCTGCACCCTGATAAAAGTAACTGTTAGCACATACTGAGAAGAAAAGGTAAATTTACATCATGAATCGCATTCTTCTTTCACTTGAGGATCCATACCTATTCTCTGCTATAAATACTGTAGCACAAACAATAAAAATATTAGCTGAAAAAATAGAGGAAAGTAATCTACAGACGTTTAAGAAATAAATCCAACACTAATTTTCTAGACGAAGAAAGTATAATTCAATTTCCAAACATTATTTTCCTGCTGTATATGTGTTTAGATTTTAGGATGGGTGCTCTCATGATATATTTGCCTAATATCAAAGTAAATTTTTCATTGTTTTTCCCCAACTAGGATGACAACCACCTAACCTCCATAATATTAAGCAGACATTTAGTTCTACCGATGTGAACAGCCAAGAGATTAATGCTGACAGAGCTAAATTACACGAGAGTCAAGAAATGTGATCCAACAATATAATGATAATTATCACTAGGGGAGGTAGGAGATGAACACATTTTCATCTACCAAAAGCTCTGGATTAAAGGGCCAAACGTTAATGTCACTTTTACTTATTTGGAAACTAGGGGCATTCTAAATTCTATAATTATCTGATGCTGCCTACATAAAAACAGCTTTGGTGTAAGGATTGTGATAGTAATGTAACCATTAAGGGTAAACCTATTTTTCATTTTTAGCCATAATTTCAAAATAACTAAAGTAATCACCAACAGCCATATGAAGAATAAGAAAAATCAGGCCTCATTTTCCTTTAATGTTTTTTCACATTTCTAGTGCAGTAAATTATTTTTTAACTTAAGTTGTTATTTATTTTGTGTGATATCATAAAATAATTCAGATATTTTAGCTGCATTTTTTCCATAAAGTTTGCTGTAAAAAATATCCATTTTAAAAGAAGATATTAGATAAGAGTTGTTAACAGGACGTTGAAGTATTTTGCTTTTTGAGTGGTAATATTATACACACTTGAAGATAGGAATATAAACCTGAATGCTTTAATGATCTTTTTGAATAGTACATCTAACATAATAATATTTATTTTATGGATAGAATTAAAATTATGTTTTTAGGGAATTATAAGCCTATACCTGTAAATTTCTACTTCAATAAATTAATCATTACCCTGAATAATTTTTTTTTGTTTTTGTTTTCTTTTTATCACAGCTGGATCAGAACTTGGTTATATAATTTATTTATTTATTTATTTTTTCTTTTTTTTCTTTTTCCAGGGCTGAGGACCGAACTCAGGACCTTGCTTGTGCTAGCCACTGAGCTAAATCCCCAACCCCAAATAATTTATTTTTTAAAAGGACTAAATCCTTAGCTGTATACAACTAGCATATGCCATTAATTCATATAAACCAATTTTTATATAATAAACAGATAATAAGGTCGTGGGTCATGAAGAAGATGAAGAAGTCATCTTCCTTTTTACTTTTGTGACAGCCATGCTGGGTGATTTTACAAGTTCAGTAAGTTTTGTCTTTTTCTCCTTTCCATATTAAATCCTTCCTCCTTGAAATCTTTTGAGCTTGTTAATGATGCAATTTTCCTATGAGATTTTATGTGTTTAGATAGAAGGCAGAGAACTGCTTGTTTTCTTTCTTTAAAAAAAAAAAATTCCTAAAACAACATTCCTTTTTAAAGACTATGAAATGAAGTATATAAAGTCCCTTATATACGAAACTCCTGTGGTTTCTTAATTGTAGCCATTCAAGTCTAAACCATATTACATACCCAAGAAATTTTTTTGCTTAAGAGTTGTCTTGATAGGACTTGGAAATTGGAAGCGGATACTCCAAGATAACAATAGTTGAAAAATGTCATCATTGTACACATGGCTTACATCAATGCAGAAAATTTTATGCATTGAATATGATCCCAATGCAATTAAATATCATTTTCTCATTTATTATTTCATGCACCTAGAAATAGTAGTTCTAAATGTGTTGATAAAGAACCAAAAAGCCAATCATACAAGCCAAGCATTCAGTTTTACAAATTGAGGAAAAAGATTTAGATTTTGAGTCAAGATTTACCAGTTTCAGCTTTTACATGTTAGTATGATCTCAAAGTTTGTGGGCTTGACGTCTGCATCTATACAGCAGGGACTAAACACACTCTTCTAGACACTTTCCTCCCACAAATTAAATAGAATAAATTCATGGATGTGTCTTGAGAATAGAATTCTCATTATCTCTTCCCACAGTGGTTGAAAGCAGGGCTCAGGGTTACAGTAACTGTGATTTGGAGACTGCAAAGAAAGGACTCGGTACCAGTAAAAGACCTTTGGATAAGAGAAGAGCAGAAAGTGCTAGGGGTCCCAGGTTTGCTTTCACATTTTCCCACTGATCGATTGTGGTATAGACACTGAATAGCTATACATTCACCTACTCCAAATAAAACGAAAGCTACCAAAATACATGGTACTCCAAATATCTGGGATGATCTTATGAGATATAACTTCCAATTGCACAAATAGATATCTGAACACCAATCCAGAACACCTCTTTTGATATTGACTTGCATTTGGTACAATAACTAAGATAAAATCTTTTATTCAGTAAGGTGTCTTGTTTAAAATTGATCTTCCAAGCCTATACCAGTCCTCCTCTGTTTCTTAACAATTTTAATAGATTACTGTTACATACTTTTGTTTTCACTTTCCTTTCAGAAAGTCTCAGATTAGTGTGAAGAGTCATTTTAGTATGGCACAAAATTGCAGGCACTCACTGAGAGCTAAGATAAGTAAAAATATAAATTGGTATTGACAACTACTTCAAACCCGCTAATTTTCAAAATAATATAGATAACAAATATGGACAGACTTCTACCATTAAAATCTTCTCAGGGTACTCTGATTATATGTATCCTGTTCAACTCAAGTGAAAAGTAATTTTACATTTTAAAACCTTCTTCAAAATCAAGTTGGAGGGGCTGGAGTGGTGGCTCAGAGGTTAAGGCGCTTGCCTGGCATGAACAAGTATGTGAGTTCAAATCCCAGGACAACATACACAATTTGCTTTTGAAGTAATGAAAGTCACATGAAAAACTAAATAAAATTGATTCTCTCTCACTGTATCTCTCTCTCTTAAAAAAAAAAAATTAGTTGGAAAATAGCTTTTAATACTTGGGCAGTTCAATTTGGTGACTTCCAAATAGGCAAAACATTTTGCCCTTTATCAAGCATAATTTGTTTACTGAATCAATATAATTACTTTACAATGATTAAAATAATATATACAATTATATATACAGTATATAAACACAAAAGATTATGAATTTTCCAGCATTAAATGATTGTATAAGTATTCTTTGGCCTCTCGGTGGGGGGCGGGGGATAAAGAGCAAGCCATATTGTTGATTATCTTCCTAGATACCTCCCCATCATCCCTCCCTTTCTCTCCCTCCCCCCTCCTGCCTCTCCTCTTCAAGTTTTAAATAGAAAACTTGGACAGGAACTTACCTCTAAGATTCTTCATGATTATGGCTATTTTTATTTCTAAACAACAGTTCCAATCAGTTCCCATAATGGCCACTTTAGGAAATAAAACCTTCAAATATTTGGCAGTCTAAAACACCTTACAGATTTTTTCTCATGGATGAAATTTTATGTTAAAATGAATGTAAGCCCCAGCTAATCAGAAACTTAGGATTTGCAAGAGAACAAGCAATTGTCTCTAACAATCCCTACAGCAAGTGCAAAATGTCTAAAGGGATTTTACAGCCAGCAAAGAATGTAGTCTATGTGTGGATTACAATATATCTCTTAGTCAAATTGAACCTAACAAAATATTTAAAAACAAAGATTTTGCAAAGAACTGCTTTAAAAATGAAGTTAATGTAACAACAGTAACAATAAGAGACTTGACATTTTTCTAGCCAAGCAAGTCTCAACAAAACAATATTGTTATCTGTTTTAAAAAATTTGTCAAAAGGCATCTTCATCACGACAGCTTTGACTGTTCTGCACAATGTAGCCCTTAAAGAAAATGAAGGTACTGACTCAACTGAGCTTCAGAAAATAAGACAAAGTAAGTGTAAACTTGCCAGAAAAGTCAGAAACTAAACAGAGACAGGAAATAGTAAATATAGATTGACAAGAATATGAAATTCTACTTAAAATACTTCTCTTGGAAGTCTTCATTCGATTCAAGAATTGGTCCTACCCTTCTTTTAGTCAATTGCGCTACCTTACTTTTAAGTAAGATTAAAGTATAGTACCTTTGCTTATTTACTCTTAGGAAAGCAAATGATATAATCACAGTATTGATCCAATTATGTACAATATGAATTTTAAAGTCAATTAAATCTTGATGGTTTCTAAAATATTTTTAAATATTTGTTTTCTGTTATTTGATGTAGTACATATAATTTTTTCACATAAATTTTTTATTCTTTTCATAATAGGTTAAGAATATAATTGGTAACATCTATAAGAAAAATGAACTCCTTAATTCACCACATATGGGATGGTAAAAATGCAAAACTTTTGTTTGGATATTGCTCTGAAAATAAATAATGCAGTGATGAAAAACTACTAATAAAAGAAAGCATGTTTTAACATGGTTGATTCTTTAAATTGTTTGGCTTATAAAGATCCATTTGCATGAATTTTTTCTGGTTTCACACAGATACACTTTTGTCCATGAAGTTATATATTTGCTACTCTCTTTTGCATTATAGTGGTTAATTGTTTTGGATAAGGAATTTCCTTAGAGAATCCGTTGAAGGTTATGGAGCCCTCTAACCATAAATGAATATAGTCATTTGTTGAAGTTATGCATTCAAAGTAAAGGTCTTAATGGATACTCCTTCCCTTGGAAACTCAGCTGTGGATCAAGGCTCTGATTGACCAATTTAAACCACCATTCCTCTCCATGCATCACACACCTGCATATCTGTACAGAGTTTAGGTGAATAATCTATTTTTTAAGGTGTGAAAGTTTGTGTCACTTCAGAGGGAAAAGTGTACAAGTCTCTCTACTTATATTCATGGGTACTTGTAGCATTACTGAGAGCAAAATCAAAAGAATATTTTTACATATGAGATTTAAAGCTTGGTTGGTTGGAATAAGTGGTGAATAAAAATGTACCAGTATAATTTCACAAGAAAATATTTCAAATTGAAGAAACCATCATTTGGATTTCCAAACACCAAATAAAATGTATCTTTTAATCTTAGATTAAACAAATATTAAACAAATTCTAATTTAAAAAGTAGATAACTGGGCTCTAGAGGTAGTGTAGTGGTTATGGCGCTTGCCTGGCATGCATGAGGACATGGGTTCAAACCCTAGCACCACACACATAAGTAAGTTTTGGAGCAATGAAAGCCACATGAAAAACTAAATAAAATTGATTCTCTCTGTCTTTCTCTCTCTCACTGTCTCTGTCTCTAAAAAAAAAAAAAAGTAGATGATTAACAGAGAAGTAAAATAGTTTTTGTTATCTAATATACAATCAATGAAAACCCTATATTCAAGCTCAAGGTATTAAAGTGAATTAAGAAGGTAACCATTCCACAGGAGTATACATCATTTCAGTCTAATAATAGTATGTAACTCTCCTTATTAAATATCATGTATGAAATGGTCTTTTTTATCATCTTATCTCATTAGGTATTATCTAGAGAGATAAGTTTGAAAAAGAAAAAAATGGTTAAGAAGACCTTATTTTATACAAATTAGATTTGATACTTTAAATGTTTATCTATCTAATATAATCTTTTATTAAACAGTTCTTCAGCTCTAGTGTATTTTTGGTAAAGTTTTAATAACTTTGTTATAATTAAAAATAGCACATGATATCAAAGACCAACAGTAATTAAAGACAATCAAATTTAGTGAAATGTGTAGTAAATAAAGAGATCTGTTCATGTTTGGTGAAGGATTAGTCACTTGATCTGCTGTTTTTTAAGTGAAATGAAACAATGCTTATTATTAAAATATAGGCTAAGTTCTTTGCCTGATTTTCTGCTTTTGTAAAACGCATGGCTTGAGAAACAAGTCTTCAAAAAACAAGGCCTAAAAAAATCTACTACTCAGGGTGCCTTTGAGGATATTTAATTAAAATCTAATCCTGCATTCATTAAGGCTCACATAAATTAAGCTGTCATTCATAAGATTTATGGATTCTCATTTGCATATTGCATACAATTCATCAATTACTCAAGTATGAAAGGAGCACATTTCCCTTGGAGCTGCCTGCTACCCTGCCAACATCTGAAATGAGGGAAAGAGCAAGACTGTCAGGCATTCACACAAACTTTCTTCCAAATGTCTGCTCCTTGATTAATCTAATTTTCTAGATACTCTCTACAAGATATACCAACAGCCCTGGTGCACATTTCTATTATTTCTCCTGTCTTCATCATCCAAAACTTCCAGTCTCTCAATATTTCTTCATGTCTGAGTGATTATTATCTATTTGCTAATGATATGGCATTGCTGATTTATCTATATTAAAATGGGGCTGTTCTGTACAAAGAGGTAATCTATACATTTGTTGATTTTTAATGTTAATTTTTTCTATCAATGATTATTAGTCTATCTTTTGTGTGATAAAAAGTTAAAAATGAAGAAACAGAAAAACAAAGAGCATTGCTTTGGAATGTATTTAGCTTTTCACCTTAGTTTTAGGAGAATCTTACTTAGCATCGAGGAAGAACCTAAAACAAAGCTACATAAGCAAATCATTGATTCTATTTTTAATATGAAAACAGAGTTCCTTCAATCTGCTGCAGCTATGCACTATTGCACTTTTTACAGTTTTAAGCAAAGTAGTAACCCAGATTAGTTTGTTTTCTCTGTGCATAAAGCATACTGTGTTAATTCACTTGTCTTCTCTGGGGAGTAGATCTTAATTTCAGTGGCACAAGTTGGAAGTAACAGTCCCTTCCAGACCACACTCTGGAAACCTTCCAACAGGCATGTATGCGATCAGGTGTGGAATTTAATGCAAAACACTCCTCATGTCCAGGATTTCTTCAATTAAAATATATGAATGTATCAGCACTCTCAAAAATCACTGCTTTTAAAATGCTATTTCTTTTATGTCAATTCACTGGGAAAATAGGAAGAAGTGCCTTTCATAAAGCATGAATTTTCTACGGAGTACATGCATTTCAGTACAAATAGAAAGCATTTGATTGAATTTAAATATTCAGAAATTTTGGTAACATGAAAGCTTTTATTTTACTATAAAATGCTTAGCAAAACTACAATCGTATCTAGTTGGGGACACATATTTACAACCCAAAACTTGAATTCCCTAAACATTGTAGGTTAAATGTTAAATTATGAAAAAAGTATGATAATTTTAGGTTGATACTGTTAGTAAAGATTCTAAGGAAATAAGCAAATGACTCTTAAGGATATACAAGCATATAAATATTTGCCTTTCATTAAAAATTTGCTGCAAAAGAGAAAAAAATATATATTCTGCCATAACAATCATTGCCAGTCACCTTTTTACTAATGCATTTAACAAAAGAAAACTAGATAACTTTATAAATTTAATCAAAAGATGGAATCATTAGCATGCTCAATTTGTAAAATGATTTTCAAAACTGAAAGCAAAGAGATAAGCTCATGTTTTTTCTTCACTGAAGTTGGTTCATCGTGATTTTCAGAGATCCATGCCTAAGACACTACTGAGCGCATTGTCTGTCTTTTAACTCTTGCATTCTCTACTTTTCAGTTCTCTCAGCATGAGCTGTCTACTTCATTCTACCCAAGTAAAGTGTAATAGAAAGAGAACTGTCCTACTCTATAATAATTAAGCTTATTTTATTTCTTCAACACAAACCACCTGTTTGGCTTTTGTTTCCTGTTTTTTTAAACTATGTAAATTAAGTATGATAATCAGCTACCTTATGCAGTTTCATAGAAAGTGAATGAAAAGCATATAGAAAGTTTTATTTTTAAAAAATTGGGTTTGTCCCATAAAAGAATTCACCTCAAAGTGATGAAAGAATCCCAAGTAAGAGAACACAAGAACATCTAAGAATGAAGGACAATTGGGGGGGGGGGGGCACCAGATCACCTGGAGCGTATCTTTGAAATTGAATATTTTACATTAAACATTGATACAATTTAGGTAAAATTGTTTCATGTTCCAGAGTTAAAATTTTTTTAAATGTTTTTCCAAAATGAATATTGAATTTTAAATTTTTAAATCTTCATATCCCTATTTTGATTAATAATCAGGTTTCCACTGGCATTTCTGAACCAAACCTCACATCGTAGGCCCCACATAAGAGACAAAATTCATCTAGATTGTAATGCTGGAAGGAATGGAAAAAAATTAGATTGTTTAAAATTTCATTTCAAGCATATAATTCTAAGAGATGATTATTTCAAAAACCACACACAATAATGACTAAATAAGAGGGCACTAGTCCTCTTTAGAAAAAGTGAATATTTGGGGGAAAATCAACATGGTAGTGACCTCGACAAGCAAACCTAGTTGATTATGGTTCATTGCTAGCATCAGCATTGATATTCATGGAATGAAGAAACCACACACTGCAATTCACGTTACATTACTTAACATTAAACGTTAGGGCTTGCGAAATCTATGGAAACCAATGGTAAAGCAAATGAGAGATCTGGGCACAACAGAATAAAACTTGCTTAGCACCAGTTGATAACTAAATAGTATGTACACATTCAACTGGTAGGGTATTTATGTAAGGTGATAAGGTTTTCAGTCTCTCCAGAACATTGGCTAATTAGAATTACTCAACTCGTCGTAAAAAATAATAAACTTCTCCAAATTATTTTCAAGACTGTAAGGCAGAGGAAGCCTTATGGGTACATGGGTTACAGAAATACATACTACCAATTCCGCCTTCGCTTTAAAATCCTTTGATTCAGCAGTGTGTCCTAAATACAATAACATGGAATAAACATGTTAGCACCTCTACTCTAAAAAATTCACCTTCCCAAGCTGTGTTGTATATGTGTACGTCTTTTATAAGGAATAAGTAACGCTGAAGTTGATTGCTATGGTACAATCAAGATGGATCAGCTTTGCCAATCTTATAACTAGAAAATTAAAGCAACCAAAAGGGCAGAAGAGTTCCAAGGACAGGCAAAAGCCATTACCTGGAGCTACCAGCCTCTGTGCTCTGCAAAAACCTGTTCTCCACGAAGAGGCATTTAAATATTTCCTAGGTTAGAAGCTAAGTACATAGAAGCAATTAAAAAAAGTGTAAAGCATACATTTTCAATCACATGAAAGACAAGTCCCCTAATTCTTAATATATTTTCAATAGGCATAGAGTCACAAATGCAAAATCAGAAATTCTGTTCAGTGAAGAAATGCTTACTTTCCTTGAACAATGTTATCTACCTTACATTTGTTCCTTTATGTACCTCACATGCACACATACACATATACAGTACACATAAACACAAACCTAGTAAATGCAAAAATATACAACTTCACTATTTTACATTTATGGATACATAATAACCTAAAACTTTATGTATTCTGTTATACACCTCAAAGCTTATTTAGCAAAGAATAAATTCTATATCATATACAGCAATTAAGATTTTTTTCTTACTGTCCAGTTATTTTTATTAATTAAAATTGTTATGTAAAATAACTAGAATTTCAGTAATTTTTTTCTGGAATATAATGATTTTATTTCAGCAATACTAAGGGCTGTATTTTCATAATTTCAGAATGCAGTTGTGAATTTTATGTCCTTTTGAGATTCATAAAGCATTCAAAGCACATCAGGAACCTAAAATGATATATTTTGTTTTATTAAAAATTTTTGTATACATTCTGAGGATCGAAACCAGGGCCTTGTAGATGGTAGCCAAGCACTCTACCTCTGAGATATATCCCAGCTCAAAACTATACATTTTAATTAATCAGATTATAAAAAAATAGTGCTGTACATAGTTTTTGAACAGAATGCCATTGTACCAATTAACTGTTACCTACTTAGTTGTAGTTTTCTTACTTTACAGAGGGATATAGAAAGGGTTAACACCTTTGTAATAAGTAGCTCTAACCTCACACACACAAAAAAAATGTTATCTCTATATATGTAGGATTCTTCAGGGGACAGTCATCTTAGTACACAGATAGGTGCAAGTGAAAAATACAGCAGAACGAAGTCTATGCCTGAGTCTACCACTGGCGTGTAATGTGACTTTAGGAAGACAATTAGCTTCTCTTCACCTTGCTTCCTGATCTTCTTAGAAAGCTGATATACAATATCCATTTTGCCGTGTTCTGGTGATAATATTAGCATTCAAATAGTAGAGGAGACTCTGATGCCAGAATTGCTTGGCATTCAAACACTGGGGAATATTGAGAATGCATGTTCAATCCAACTGAGTGTCCTTTTTTTAAAGAAACTTGACCCTAAACTTCTGGACTCCTTTTCTACTGAAAGAAAAAGTCAGACCTTGAATTCTTTAAAAGTTATTGAGAGGGTCAAATGGAATAATTAATTTTAGACTCTTTAGTTCCAAAGGTCCTTCTAACATCATTTCAATTCTTTTTCCTTCATCATGCTGACTCTCAAAACTGTTAACTTACAATTGAATTTGTAGTCAAATAAAATCTCCAAATAAATCTTACACGTAATGCTACTAAACGCATCATTTTGAACTCTTTCAATGAAGGATGTTGGATTCACCTTTATAAAAATTTATGTTACCCATACTGGACCTTTCATTTCAGCCTGCCAAAATCTTGGGGACCTTGATTCTGTCACTATCTTTCTAGACCCAAGAATATGGAAGAGCACTTCTTCCTTTCTTTCTTGTAATAAGATTACTGTAGTGTGTAGTTACAAATAATGAGACAGAAACTAGAAGTGGTTGGAAGAACACGTCTCTATATATAGCTTGAGTTTTTAATAAAAGTTATCAGTTTGTTCATTGTTTGTTTGTATTGGGGATTAAGACCAGGGGTACTTTATCATTGAGATAAACTCCCAGTCTTTTTTCTTTCTTTCTTTCTGTCTTTGAGACAGGATCTTACCAAGTTGTCAGCTAAATTGCTGAGGCTGGCCTCAAACTTCCCATTCTCCCACCTCAGCCTCCAGAGTTGCTGGAATTACAGGCTTGTGCCTCCAGCGTCCTGCACTTTATCAGTTCTACTCCAAAGGTTTCATTCAATCTATCCCTCCCTTCATTATCTCTTCCACTGTCCTACTTTAGCCTTTAGTTTAATTACTTCTCTTCTTTGCTTAAAAACCATCAATTGGCTTCCTATTCCCTAGAGTGGAGGTCAGCAAATTACAGTCTGCAGGCCAAATTTTGCCTACCTGCTTTTCTAAATACAGTTTTATTGGATCACAGCCACAGCCATTTGTTTACTTATTATCTGCTACAGCTTTCACACTATAATGGCAAAGTTGAAGAGTTGCAACAGAGCCATATGGCTTGCAGAGCCTATAATATTTACTATCTGGCTCTTTCCAGAAGAGTTTGCCAACTACCTCCTACAGGATATTTCTAAATCCCTTAAGTATAACACTAGAATCTCTTTATGGTCTGAACCCAAATTCCCATTCTAGTATCATTTCTTCAGAATTCCTTCTTTTTGGTTTCCACAAACTTTTCCCACCTCTATATGCTTATTCATGTCATAGTCTCTATCTGTAATCCCTTTTCACAATTTCATTTCCAGAACCAATCCTAACTCTATAGCAAGATCCTTTATAAAGAAATAATAATCATAAATAGTACATGAAAATGTGTTCATACTTTATTTTAACTTTAACTATACTGCTATTTGATATATTTATTCTTTGGACCAACTTTAGCAATGCACTCATATATAATGAGAGTTGAAATATTGAAAGTATTTTTCCACCAGAAAGTTATTTGACCAGCACTAGGGAGTAAGGGCCCCTTAAATGAAAAAAAGGTTCCCAAATAGTCAGATTATCCTAATATGGCGGTTACTTCATAGAAAAAAGTTAGTCATTTTGCAGTTTTAAACCTGGAGTGGCATTTTATTAATGATAACAACATTTTATAAAACAGTCCATTTGTCATCATAAAGAATTCATATTATTCTCTTAAAATGAATACTTTATATATAATCTTGGTTCATAAAAATTCTTTCTACAAGTCAAACCATGGCACACCTATTAAACATGTTTCAAAAATAAAGCACGTTTGAATGTGTACTCCT
This sequence comes from Aplodontia rufa, assembly GCA_004027875.1. NCBI lineage: Eukaryota > Metazoa > Chordata > Mammalia > Rodentia > Aplodontiidae > Aplodontia > Aplodontia rufa. The sequence goes on along the minus strand of PVKS010000047.1, from coordinate 143,846 downwards.
TCCTACCTATGAAAGGGACTGCTCAGATGGGTTAATGCTCCTCACTCAAGAGCTCAGGGAAGATTCTAGAAGTAATTTAGAATCTGAGGGGGAAAAAAGGTCCAATTATTTTTACTCAGCATGAAATAATCTACTTCAAAATTTTAACTGAGTTCTTATAATACAACCAATCTATTATTACACAACAGAATAGGTGTTTGTTTTAGATAATGATGGGCATTTGAACCAGATTGTGGCTGTCAGTTAAATTAAAGGCACCCTGAAAATGGCAGCTACAAATGATTACTGTTTTGTGCCTCACTTTTAATTAAAAGTTCACATAAGGGGCTGGAGTGGTGGCTCGGTGGTTACGGTGCTTGACTGGCATGCGCAAGTACACGGGTTCAAACCCCAGCACCCACGTACACAACTAAGTGTCAGAGCAACGAAAGCCATGTGAAAAACTCAATAAAAATTGATTCTCTGTCTCTCTCTCACTGTCCTTCTCTCTTAAAAATTTTTTTTTAAAAAATGTTCACATAAAATGCCTTAAATCTCTTTGTGGTACTAGCCACCAGAAGGATTGCAGGGCATCAGGAGAGCATGAAACACATGAGTAGAGTAGTAGAGAGAAGCATACATTCTCCAGACATCAACCCCAAGCAATTGCAAAGCACTTTGAAGAAGCAGAGCTTAGGGGAAGAGCTGTGGCTGTGTCCGCTGAACAAAGGTTAGTAACTGTTAAAAATAAAGTTTACAAGAAGAGGACAAATATTTGTCACAGGCTGTTTGTGATATTTTTAGAAGAATATACAACTATGATGCTTAATTGCAATAAGATTCATTCATAAATTGAGCACTTATGAAGTATTGGCAGCATCCTTCCACTCAAGGTCAAACGTATGAAGACAAAGACCCAGAACATGGGGACAATTCTATTGATGAAACGAGAAAGGAACATGGAAAAGCCTAGTAACAATTTTCAAAAAATCTAATTCATAATGAGGAATGTAAGTTCAAAAATGTAGATAAACATGGGCCTGTGTGATTGTGGGAAGACAAGAAGAATAGCGCCTGATACTTTAGAAGGAAGGCTTAGATAGCAGGAGTAAAAAAGTGAGAGCATTCTAACATATTCCAAGTACACTGATACTTCTTGCAAGAACGATGGAGTCAACAGGAATGGTTACTGTTTTCCTAATAGTTTGTCTAGAAGAACCCACAGATTAGATAATCATAGCATTAGGATTAGAGCAGCAACAGTTTATTTTCCTAAATGATCTGATGGACATGAGTACATTTTACCCATTTAATAGTTATTGAACTTTTCTAATACGTAATGCATTAAGTACCATGTGCTCAGCTCTATAAAACCCAAAGAGATCAAACATGATGCTTTTTTCTTAGAATAAACAGCATAGAAAGTGTGCATGGAAAACTTACACCATATACAGTGTAATAAATGACACTGTAGAAGTTGAAGAGGAAAAGCTATGGGAGTTCAGAAGAGAAAGCGAGGAGTTGTGTGAAACCATCAAGGTACTTTAGGGGAGGTGGCCTTTGAGACAGTTCTGGAATAATGATGAGCTTTGGAATTGAAGATCTGGGGAGAGGGAAAGGGACAGAGAAGGTGCATTTCTGGCAGAGGAACAAATGGACGCAAAGGGATTAAAGACACAGAATGTAGACTACTTATGAAAAACAACAAATAGTTCAAGTTAGTGAAGGATGAATTTGCACTAGAGACGTAAGAGATAAACCGAGAAGTAGTTTAGAAGCAATTCATCAAGCACCTTAAGTTAATAATTACAGCAGATTCATCTTTTCATATAATCAGGCAATAACTATTGAAGTAGTTTTGATTCATTCACTGCTGTAGTCATTGTTAGCTTGGTTTCCTACCTAAATGATGATACTGTGAGAGAGGATATCATTTAGAAACTCTCTGGCTCTGAAGTCCGCATTGTTTCAAACTGCTGTGATGTTTTAAGCTAGAGGCAATAGTGATGGTGAAGTGGGGAAAATGTGAAATTATCATCAACTGAACTTAATAGTTTATAAAATGAGGATGCCAAATAAAGGAAGTCTGTCTAATAATAATATGTAAAATATTAGAGCCTGATTGTCAGAAACATAAGTGATTTTGTTGGAAACAGAAATATGAAAAAGAATGAAAGTGAAGATAAGTGCAGGGCTGGAGCGGAGGCTCAGTGGTTGGAGTGCTTGCTCCAAACTGGGACGTACACAAGGTCCCAGGTTCAACCGTAGCACCACGTACACTAAGTGTCAGAGAAACAAAGTCCAAATGAAAAAACAAAAACAATTGATTCTCTCTCTCTCTCGCTCTCATTCCCTCCCTCTCTCTTTAAAAAAAAAAAAAATAAGTGCAACTTTTAACATATTTTGATGGTGGTCATTTTTATATGTGGTATTCATCAAGTAGTTGGACATGTCCCTAGTGCTCAGGAGAGAGTGAGATACTGGAAGTCATCTATACAAGGATATTAATTCAAATCATGAGTGATGTTATATTTTAAGAATGAATGGCTCTTGATTACTTGAACATTCTCACAAGACTTGATATACTTTCATCTGTAAGAGGAGTTCGCCAGGGAAGTGTTTCTCTAATGAAGAGGACCCCTACACCATTTCAATTGAGAAGCAATTCTCAATCATCAGACACACATAAATGGAATGTGTTGGAGAAAACTGAGAAAAAGAAGAGAATTTTGTGGCATGCAATCTCCAATTTTAACTATTAATGGACTAAAAGCAATGAAATAGTGAAAAAGCTACTCTTGCAATATTGATACAAAAATAGAATACAGCAAAAGAGAAGACAGAATGATAAGATGCACATAAGTAAAATGAAAACTAAAAAGGCAGAAAACTGTCAAATGCTAGAGAAAAAGCAGAAAGGTGAAGAGGATAAGAACTAAGAGTATCTGGCAACCAAGAGGGTACTGGTTACTTTAAAGGACAATTGAGAAATTTAAATCTACCTTTTTGTGGACTCAACATACAAGAAATCGTAGCCTATGTTGGAGAAGGAAAACAAGGTGAATCAATTACTACTATAATAAATTGACGAATCATAACAGAGGGAATCAATCACGGCTTGCGGCATTGCCTGTATTTAAGGATGATGAACTCACATGTAAGGATGATGAACTCACATGTAGAACAGCATTGCTCAACAGAGTTCATGAATACACTACCACAAAAATTTAATTACATAGTAATCATTTCAAAAAATTGAAACTGAAGAGTTTTTTATATTTTTCTTAGCTCAATACTATCTTCAAACAAGTAATAAATATCAAAATTATTGAGATAGCTTACATTCTATTTTTCCTATTATCTCTTATGAAATTGGCATGCACTTTACACTTACGGATTATCTCCATTGTGCTATCTATATTTCAAGTGCTCAAGAGCCACATGTGGGTGGGAGCTATTACACTAGACAGGACAGCACCAGAGGTAGGCAACTATGAGCTTTTGAAGTTGTCACTTGACTGGTGTTTGGTTAGCTGGCCAGTAAGAACTATTACACATGCATTTACATTTTTCTTTTCTTTTCTTTTCTTTTTTTGTCCTTAAGTACAAATAGAAGCAAAAAAAAAAAAAGGCATTTGAATTGAGAACCACAGAATACCCTTAAAACTACTCTTTGTACCTAAGCAAGAATAATTATTTGAAATGGTATCTTAAACTAAAGGTCTCTGAAGCTAATCACATGAGCATTTCAACTGAAGAATATAAAAGTTAAAACTAGAAAATATTTCTAGCATTTCTGCAGTAAGAGACACAATATAAACATAAGAGTAAAATTGGTTTAAGAATTTCCAAACCATTCCTCATGAAATCATAATTATATCAACTTGTACAAATAAAAGGTCAGGAACCTTCCAAATAATTGCATCCAGACATTGTCTCATTAACTGGAATCCCACACGCAAAAGAAATTCAACATCTATTGGATTTATCCTTTGCTCACTCTGTTTTCTCAAGACTGATGAAGACAGCCAAATCACACATCTGGCATATCTTCTTCAAGTCATTTTTTGTACTACCTACATCAAGTAAAATTAATTCCTGATATTTCACTCCTTATCAAAAAATTCACTGTAAATCAAAACGAAATTATAACCATTTCAAGAAAGCATTCACTTAGCAAGTATTTTCCTCTCCAAGCATGTATACCATTTTTATTGACATTTCAAAACTAATTAATAATATAGGATATTAAGTTGAGCTGGAGTTATCTAATATGTGTGATTCCCTGGGTTTTTTGATCCTTAACACCACAAAAAAGAAAGAAAGAAAAGTTTTAAAAACACAATATGTGGTATGTAAAATTAGACTCCTCAAAATGTAGATCTTATTCACTGGGGTGTCAGCGATGTGGGAGTGATTCTGGATTAGCATCAGGGGCATATTACGTTATTACTACATATGTACTTATGATTGTACAACAGCACAACTCCTTAATAAAAATTTTTTTAAATCATATAAAGAGCAAACTCTGCACTACTTTTTAAAAAATTTCTAGTGATTAGGGCCGTGGCTCAGCAGTTTTGGCGCTTGCCTGGCATGTGCAAGAATGCAGGTGCAAACTCCAGCACCACAAACACAACAAAGTGTCAGAGCACCAAAAGTCACATGAAAAACTAAATAAAACTGACTCCTCTTTCTCTCTCTGAAAAATAAATAAATAAATAAATAAAAATTTTCTAAGTAAATGTATATTTTATATTTCAAATGACTATGCTTCAAAGAAAACTTTCACAGGCTTCTAATCCTAGATACTCAGGCGAATGAGGCTGGAGGATCTCAAGTTTGAGGCCAGCTTCAGAAACTTATTGAGACCCTGTCTCAAAATAAGATAAAGAGCGAGCTAGGGATGTGGCTCAGAGGTAGAGTGTCCTAGGTTCATTCCCCAGTACTGAAAAAAAAAAGAGAGAGAGAGAAAGAAAAAGAAAGAACTTTTGTATATTCTAAAACAACACAGATTGATGAACCAACTCAAAGAACTAGCTGAGAAGGCATAAGGTAGTATAAATTGTTCAGCTTGGTGATATATACTAGTATCCGTACTATCTTAGATACATGTGTGTGCTTAATATCTCAGAGCAATCACTTCTTAATACATAATAAAATATTTTAAAGGGAAACACTATTGATTCCATTGTCCCATGACAATAACATGTATGATGAATTATTTTTCACATTGAAAGCATGAAGTTAGAAAGCATTGATATGAATATTCTGTACAAAACTATTTAAAGTTTAAATTTATTTTATGTAAAATGATTTAAAAACGAAATACAATTATCTACTGTTTGCCCTGGACACGTAAGGGAGTATATGATTTCCTATTTTGTGTGACCAAAGATGGCATGAAATGGCCCGCATTAGCCCAGTGGTGATATATTACTAAGATGAAACATTACTGAATATTATTAGTTTTCTTGAGAAAAGCGAGTCCTGTTACAACTCAAATGAGAAGTTGAATGTTTCCCTTTCTTCTTAACTTGGTAATGTTATTTTTATTATTCGATTTTCTTATACAGTTTACTTGCTACATATGCATTATTCTCCCTCCTAAGTTCAAACAGGTTCCCTGAAACCAGGCCTGTGGCTTATTTGACACACCTTTCCCTGCAGAGAAACAAGCCTGCAGCAGGCATTCAATAATTGATTTTTAAATTTTGATTACTGGAAGGAGAAAAGGAAGGAAGCATGCCGATAAGGAGGTATTTTATTGGATAACACTGAGGACAGATTGGCACAAAAACACTGATAAAATAAGAACTTTGTTCATTCCATTGTTTATCCAGGAATGGAACTCAACTCTAATCATTTCTATTATTATTAGGGGGAGTATTAAAATGGAAAATAAATTGGGTCATTTAATTAGGGAAAAATTCTACATTCCATTTGTTTATTCTATTTCACCTTCCATTTTCATTTTTCTATTGAATATAACAAAACATACAAGAAAATATTTCCTCAAAATGTTTACTATAATTAATAATGCCTCTACAAATTTGGTTTAAAAGAGATTATTCTATATCTACTTTGAAATGTGAACTAATTCTTATTAACATTTAAATCTATAATACAATGGATAAAAAAGTAAAATAATTATCTTTCCGAAACCCCTTTAATTAAGTGAGAATGAGTTTTCTTCCATTATTTTCTAGAATATTCTGGCACATAAAATAAGCAACTTAAGTAAAAAAATTGAAATAGGAATGCCATCTTATAGAATGCCTATGAAGATTCACTTAAGACAGAAAGAAAAAAATGATCTATCTCAATAGAATCACTGGAAACTAAGTTTTAACTAATACTCTATGGAAATTTAATTAATAAATAAATTAATATTTTCTCAGTTAAATTTCCAACTATCAAGGGTCATTAATAGCCTTTTACTTTTTCTTCCCACACCCCCAAATACCATGCCATTGTTGAAACTGTGACACATAAAGTTCTAATCATTAACAAGCAAAACTTTGATTAGTTTATTTAGCTGCAAGATATTTCTAAAATTTATTTACAGTTTAATTTGATACTCTATACTTACAATAATTATTCCCTTGAGTAGTAAAATGCAAGAAAAATGCAAACAACTTTTATTTGTACTTCTCTCCACCAAATAGAGCTTATAATGCAAACTGAATACATGTTTATTATCAGTAAAGTTAATTCTATTGTCTTTCCTCTTTGCAGCCTCTTCCAAATGTCACCTTTGGAATATCTCAACATCATCTTATTTATCCGATATTCTTTTTTCTCTAGAGGCTGGAGAGATTTCAATCTTTCTTTTTACCTGAGAGGATTTCCCAAAGGTCCACGAAGATGAATCAGTATAGAAAACTCTTTAAAAAAGCAAAATTTACCTTAACTTTGTCTTATGTCCTTAGTATCTCCACTCTAAAGATAATTTAATATTCTTTACTTCCGGGGCAGTTTCTTTGAAGACATTTATAAAGCTCATAGCAAAGTTTCTCCTCTAATGTCACACAACAATGGGAACACTAAAACTTGACTGGACAACTCTTCAGATAAAGTAACTGTTACTGAAGTCTGGGTATTTACACAGTGGCATGTTGAACAAAGTGGAAGAATGAGTTTTCGGTTACATGGAGAGCAAGACATATATACCCAAAGACAGAAGTTAAACAAGAGTACACAGTACACTTAAGTTGGTGCCCAAATTACTGACAAACGTATTGCCATGTGAATGTACCCAGAAGAACAGATCACTAAAGGGAGAAGCAATCAGGGAATTGTTTTTGGGCCCCAAGATGAAAGGGAACAGTTTGGAGAAAAAATCACAACAGATAGAGATGCAAATCATCACAGTATAAATTTGAGAAAACTGGTAAGAGGGCATGTTCTGCATGAATTCAAAGGATGCTCTTACAAGGATTATTAAAGACAAGAAGCTAGACACTTTTCCAAAGGCTTCACTGTTTTAACACAATTCCCACACCAACTCTTGGTTAGTTATGCCCTTTCTCGCAGACAAGAACAAGAAGAGTTTAAGTGTCTTGCCTAAGACTCCTGAAGCAAGGAAATGGCAAAGCCCATGAATGAACCTGATTTGGAAATATTCTGTGAAAGGTAAGAAAAGTGGGACCTAATTCTTTAAACGATTTGTACTTCCTAAACACCTTTAAACAGTTTTTATGATTTTATAAAATCAGTGATTTGGGAAGATTGATGATGGGTATTTGAAAAAAAGAACTTAATAATAAACTCACATTTGCAAAAGAGAAATGTACACAGAAAAGGTCATTTGCATGTCTCTTTCAAATGAAAGGATTCGATTCCTGTGCACATATATTTGTTTTCATGTGATTTCAGCTTCCCTTATTTATACTGAAAGTCAACTGATTTACAGAAAGATGCCATTAGGTTGATAGAAAACCCAAATCTTGGAAAGTAAAAGAGAAATATAACAAAGGAATCACATGCCAATTTTTCTTCTTTTCATTCCCAAAACTAAACAGCACAGAGGACAGATAAGGTGTAAATGAGAACACTGTAATATCCTGGTATCTTGGAAGTCTCATTTTACTAAAAGCATTGCACTTAATAAATTTATCTTTTGCAGTGACAGAGTTTCTCCTAAATGATAGGAAAAGCAACAATGAATGGTTGAACCATTTGATGACTTGGAAATGATAACCTTTGGATAAATTATCCACCTCATTATATATTTTAATTTAGCAATGAAAACAGAAATATACCTCATGAATTTTAGAAGATCGCAAAATAACAAAGAACAGCGTGCCAAACAAGGCACTTAGGATTCTCACCATGTTTTGGATCAGTTACCTCATGCCTGTTATATTTTAAAAAGATGTAGATGTCCTAGAAAGCATCCAGAGGTGAGATCTGAAAGCCCTGGCTAAGCAAACACTGAAAGAACATTTGTGATCTTGCTTGCTGCAGGAGAGTAAAGACCACCAACATATCCTGTGGCTTTGGAGAATCAAATATCTGGAGCATGGTGATGCTGTTGGGGAATTAGTGAGGCTCTTCCAAATAGGAACAGGTTACATACAGACCCTTCTTGTTATCTGAAGAAAGCAAAAGCTCTTACTATTGACAGGGTCAAAGACCAGGAACATGCTACTAAGAATATTCAATTCCACAGTTAAGAACTGCCTTGAATGACTATTATTCATAGGCGCCCACTCAGTTCAGATTTAAAAACCTTTATGAAAGCTGTAAATTACATGACTTTATGATAAAGTAGCTTCTAGGACTATTTTGAATGGCAAAGCATCATACATTAAAATTATTTGTTAACTTGAGCAAAGTTTAGCATTTTTCTTTGCTATTGCAACCATTTTTTTCTGGAAGTCAAACATAAATTATATGCCCAATCAAACAAGGTTTTGTTGGAAAGTGAACTACATTTAGGAACAGAGGCTTTGTTTTATTTATTCAGTTACCTTTGGCAAATCTACAACTCTGAATCTGCATCCTTACGTATAAAGTAACAGTAATACTATTTGCAATAAAGTTTGATGTGAAAATCAAAGTAAGTTACATTTATATAACTAGGTTATAAACTAAATACGAAAGTATTATGCAAGATGGCTTTCATTAACCTTTTTTCTAAAAATATCTCCCTTTCCACTATTTCTTCCTACAGATCTCCTAGAGATTGAAGAGTTCACCTGTCCTTACTTGTTTTCGTCTTCTTTCCTCTTCAAGTTCTAGCAGAGACTCACTGTCATGAGAACACATGCAATACACACATGAATGCCTGTAAAAACTGCTGCTGTGGAGTGATGGAATCTCCTAAATATTCCATATAAACTTCAGTATGCCTGTCACAAGATTTCACCCTAATATGAAAGAGAAGAAAAGCAATAATTGCATTACACTACTGTAAAATATAAATTCTAAGGGATGTCAAAATTGCAGTCTTGTGATACAGAAGGCTGCCTGGAGCATAGCTTCACAGATTTCAGGTTTCCACCCACAAGTCTGCTCCATCCAAATGTGATAATTACACTAAGAAATAATTCAGTGTGAATCTTTTTGGAAAACCAATCCCTAATAAGTTCAAGACCATTAATAGTACACAGTTCTGTGCCCAAATGACAGTGTTCCAAACTGAGGGGTGCTTTATATTACACCACCTCTGGTGAGGCTACACTGAAACATGCCATTACTCAAGCAAAGGCCTTGTGGGAAATATAGGTAGGTTACCATTTTCCTCAAAAGAGCTGAGTCCTCCATACTTATTAACTAAGACAATATTCAAGAACTAATTCTCACTCCGTAATCAATGACATTACAGGCATGCAAAAGGCATCCAGACTGGGCACTAAGGAAGAGGATGCTCATAGAGAGGAATGAAAGAGAATGTGGAGAATTAGTTCTTCCCTTTATAGAGGAGAAATGGAAGCTTAGAGTTTAAGAATAAAAATCTGGTCACTTTTGAAGTGAGCCTAAGTAGTTCAGTTTGTTTGTATTTTTTTAAGAAAAGAACTCAGCACTTAAGAAGGCATAATTATTTTAATAAGATGAAATCAACTTCAAATATTCCCAGGTAATTGGTGCGATCTTTCTACTAAGGTCCTATTTGGAATCTGAAGCTCTGTAGCACCAGCAACCTAGTTTTTGCTGTGCCTATTAGCACATTAGACACAAGAAATGGTAAAAGAAACCCCATAGAATCTACAGGTTAGCTTTGATTATCTGAGCAAGTTAATGAATATCTGGTGCCAACATTGGTTGCTCACATAAGTTTGTAGAAGATTCTGGGATCCTTCACAAAAATAATTAGTTGGACTTTTAGGTTCTCACAAACTGAAAATTTATGCTATGCTAATTTATAGTCAATCTACTCAGTAAAATGTATTTTAAAATGTACGTGGTATAACAAATGACAACATAGATAAGGGAGATTCACCCAAAGTGTATAATAATAAAGAGGAAACTTATAGACAGGAATGGAAGAGAATATTTCACGCTCAAAAGATTCATCTTGATGGAAGACAAGCTTCTCTAGTAATACATAAGCACTCGTGTTTCATATCTGTGCTTGTAAATAAATCTTTTTGCATATATCTAATTAAATGTTATAGTCATTTAGTCATAGTATGAATAGCTGCATGATATATATCTTATACAAAAAGAAAAATGATTTTATAGGAAAACATTAATTACATATTATATTTATTAAAAATAAATATTCTAATTTAGTCAATAAAATGCATAGATTTAGCAAGAAAGAATTATTAAGATAAGCTTCTCATCTGAAGAAGCCTATATGCCCAGGCTGAGCTGCATACAGGGGTGCTCTAGGGCATTCTGGCACTTTCTTCAGTACATGTTTGATTTAGATAAATTCAGGAGCTATATTTACCTTGAGAGTGTCTCTCCTGGGTCCATGGAAGGAAACAAAGAAATGTGAGTTCTGCCTTTCAAGCCTTATTTCCCTATGGATTCTAATTGAATTATGTCTTAATGGGCCCTTGTATCGTACTGTAGCAGCTTTCCTGGGACAAAGAGGCCTCACATGCTTCAGGTAAGAAGTTTTAGACCACTCTGGTCCTCACTCACATTCCTGAGGTGTAGGAGTGTCCTGACCACTATGTACATGAAACTTTCAAGTAAATAAATGAGGTATCCCTGCGAAAAATGGAAAGCAAGAGAGAGAGAAATTGTTTTGGGGGGGAAAGTGTGGCAACTTCCAACTTTAAAAATACTAAATAATTTAAGACACCTTTGCCACCCATCCAACTTAAGCCTCAAATTTATTACTGACGGGCTGGCTTTATATACACATTGGTACAGATTAACATGAGTGTACATGTTCCTTGAAAACAGAATTTTAAGAAAAAATGTGGTAGGGAAGTTAGTTAAGAAAGTAGCAAGTACTACAATTTGAAACCATACACTAAAGATTATAAAGCAACAGTGGCTAGCCACTGAAGATATTTAGAGATATAAAAAAGTCACTTTGAGAACATTTTATAGATGGAGAAAGAAAATCAAGAGAATCTCAGCCCTTAGTTTTTATTTCTATTAATATTCTTATCACTACTAATTTTTGAGGGGCATTCTTGCAATGTTGCCTTGATTGATCTTGAAATTGTGGACTCAAGGATTTCTCCTGCCTCAGCCTCTGGAGTATCTAAGACTATAGGTTTTTTTGGGGGTTTTTTGTTTGTTTGTTTTTCTGGGTTTTGTTGTTGTTGTTACTGGGGAATGAACTCAGGGGTGCTCTACTATCAAGTTACATTCCAACTCCTTTTATTTTATTTTGATAAGGGTCTCAATACAGTACCAAGGTTGTCTCAAACTTGTGGTCTTCCTGGCTCAGCCTCCTGAATAGCTGGATTATAGATGCACATCATTATGCCCAGCTTAACCCTTCATTTTAAAACATGGAAATATTTAGGAGAGCCCAGAAAGATGGGCTCCTCCTCTCACTGCTACGCTATTGTTTCTCGTCTTCCATCAGCCCCAGAATACTGGGCTCGGCCCTGAAATTCCACTAAATAAAAGTCAATAGATTCCTCCACATCTACCATACAGCAAGCCTCATTCCCAGGGTGATGATGTCTCTGCCTTGTATGAACTGGGTGGAAATATGCTTCCCGAGAGCAGTGCCTTTTTATCAGCTATGATAATAATAAAAAGATTTCAGAAAAATGTGGGATATTTTCTTGACTAATATATAATTCTTCATAGTGTCACTCAATTTTACTCATTTACCTCCATTCTACCCGAAATATGAAAATTTACACAGGAAAACTAGAATAATTTGTTAGTTTAAATATTTGTTATAATTTTTCTCTTTGTAAATATAAAATCTAATCACTTACTGTGTAAAATATTGAGATATTAATTTATTGAAAAATATAGCAATGATTAATTTCTATTTAATGTAGAATTTGAAAGTACTTTTTAGATTTTAGTTTGGAATTTATTAAGAAAAAGTTGAATATATCAGAAGAAAGCTATGTGAATACATCAATGAAGGATGGGTAATTCCACAAATCTAAGCTCTTAGAACATTCCTGACACAGAGTAAGCTCTCATTTAGCACTTATTATTTATTTTTATTACTAATATTTTGACAAACTTATCTCACATTTCATTCTTTCAGATGAGAGTATTCCAACAATAACCTTGGACTCACAATCAAGGAATCACTCTGAAATTTAAAACACTATGCACTGAAGAAATGTGAACATGTCTGGCATGGCACACATCTGTGACCTCAGGTGCTTGGGAGACTGAGGCAGGAGCATCACAAGTTCAAAGCCAACCTCAGCAACTTAGCAAGGCCCTAAGCAAGTTGCTGCTCATGTTTTTCTTTTGTTTGGAATACCCTTCTCCTCTCCTTCCCCAACTCCACTTGTTCTTAGAGTGTGCATTTAAGCATCATCTCTTCTATGAAGCTTTCCATGATATACCTGGTCTTCTTGGAATACTCTGATATAGCATGCTAATAGCAACTACTCTTACATGCAATAATTATTCCTGTTTGATTGTCTTTCTAGTCCTTTGGGCTGAGTAATTGTACTTTATGTTGCTGCAATGCCACACCTGTGTTTAATTAAGAAATACGTACATAAATGAATGAGTGAAAGAGGAATTAATGATTGTACAAAAAAGAAAAAGTTAGCATTTTAAGTAAACGAGCTTTTTAATGCCAATCTAATCTATTATGCTATTTCATTCAGCAAATGTCTCAACTGGACTGCATTATAAAAATTGTTTAATGTTGCTTTAAAATGCAAATTATTTATTTAGAATTCCATAATTAAATGCTAAAGTGGGAAAGAAAGTAATGTTTAATGTAATTGTCCTCACTACTGTTCGCAAGTTTTTTCATACTTTTAGTAATTTGGAAAAATATAAATTGGTCTTAAAACCAAGAATAAAAGAAATATCATGAATAAATATAATATAATATTTGTACACTATTCCCTTTTAATAACCAAATCATTACAATAAGAAAATAGCAATATGTAGTTCATATAATTAGCTCTTGTAATAATTAGGGGAAGGGGTGGGAGTCATCAATGAAACACGTTGTTGTCCAAGTTAAACCAGAAATTCTTGATGACTAACATTAATGGAGAAAAGACAGCTAAAAAGCAAATCCTATGTGAAACATTAAACAAAGTTATCTGATGTTTATATTTTTTCTCTTTAATAATTAATGGAATGCAAATAGTCAAGGGAGCCTTCAGTTTTGCATTGTAACTAACCACCATTATAAATGGCAGTCAGATGTTTACATAATACCCAGAACCTTTCTGTATGGAAGGAGGTTACACATCTGCCCCTTTTCCCTGTTCAAAGTCAAAAATAATGGTGCCTTGTCCCCAGAGCATTCACTGCAAGAACTGTTTGCATATTCAGTTATTGTTTCTGCTGCGTCAGTCATCTGTTGAAGTTCACTCTAATGTGGCCCTGATCAATTCTGCCAGCTGTGCTTAAGTGCTGTTTACTATAATAACATCACACTGCATTCTTATTTGCCAACAACAGCTATGACAGCACCTAAATGCACTGAGAAGCCAAGATTTTTATCATGTACACAGATCAAATTGAAACTGTTTACAGAGGACAGTGCTGTTCTATTTCTGTCCATTCTAGTGAATACCAAAAGCACAATAACAGCTTTGCAAAAACATTATTATTCTGCCCTTCCTAATAATTGACAGTCTTGTTGCGATAAATCCTTGATAGAATATAGAAATTACAGTATAATGACACCTTATAATCATGACCAAATGGTAAATATCAAAACATGTTGATTTACTTGAAATAAACTTTCACCCTCTAGCACAACCTAATGTTGACTGTAGTATGTATAAACTACCTTAAAAAAAATTTGCCCTCAAAAATATGTGGCAGTTATGACAGTAAATATGAAACCGAGGAGTCAAAATTGATCTTATAAAAATGCAGTAGATTAAATTATAAATCATATGGCTTCTTTCCTATTATAAATGATACACTTTGTCTCATATTAAACAAAAAGGCAAATGAAACCAGTTTAAAATAAGCAACAATATTTCTAGGCAAAACTTATATTGATCAAATTTTGTACTGTTTTACTACTTATTTAAAACCTGTATATGTAATTATAAAATTATGGCTCACCAAGTTTACAGTAATGTTCACTGAGATTTTGAAAAATTCTCATTTTGATTTCTGTGATTCATTTAGCACTTCCTTCATAAGAAATGCAATATGGATAAAAATACTTGCTGGAGAAAGAACAGATGAGTCACTGAAATGCCATCTTCTCAGGTTTTAATCCTCCTAAAGCAATAGCAAATAAGTGGACATTTTTAAGACTAGCATAGAAAACATATGGATAGCTTAATTCAAATGCATGTCATAGCTCAAAATGCTTTGAAAGCTCCTTCCGAGCTATTATAGCACATGCTGTGAATGTGTAGTAACAATAGTATGTTAAATACATAAGATATTTGCATATTTAGTTCTTTTCTACTGTCAATTTTAAAAATATACTTTCTCCAAAGTACTATAGTCTTGGTTTCCAGTAGCCACAATTTTTACATTAGTGTCTATCAAAATACCTACTTTGACATTATTCAACTTTTGAAATTGCATTTAAACTCCTACAAACTAGGAACTTAAGTCTCTCTCTTCTGTCTTGCTCAGTTACTGACCTACAGCTGAAATTTTAGTTACTGGGAATTTAAGGAACTCATTTTCTTGAAGGCGATAAACTCTTTATACACTTCATATTAACACGTTTTAGTAGATAATAATTATTTCCCCAAACAACATATCTCATTCCTGCTTTTTTAAAGAAAACATGACATTCTACTAAAATCATCAGGTTGCTAGTAAGAATCCAAAACAAAAATAATTCATTCAAACTGTTTAATCTAGTCCTTAGAGATTGACAGTATCTTTTCATATTTTTGAAAGCTCTTTTAACATAACTGATATTTTAGCGTGGGAAGAAAATAAAAGCTTTCTACCTTTGAAAGTTCATCTTTTACCTCCTTACTACCATCAGATAAAAGCCAAGAGGCCTGAAGCCACAGCTCAGATATTCTAGTCCCATAGGAATAAGCTGAACGCGTCAGTGTGGAGACAGGCACCAGGTGTGAGCAATGACTAGAAAAGAACAATGATATATACAGAAAGCAAGCTAAAGAGTTAAAGCTAACATTTTAATGCCTCTCTGCATGGTGAAACAGAAAGGCCTTCTTGTTACTATACGTGAAGCCACCTTAACTGGAAAAATAAGCGAACTACTGCAAATATTGTAGTGACTGTCCTGTGAATGGATTGCCACACCAAATGACAGAACTCTCTCAATTCCACTTTCCAATAACTCCAAGGCACTAGGGATGTGACAGCATGATGAATACCACAACAGACAGCTCCAATATGGTACCATTTTACCAGATCAATATCTCACTGCAATATAAGAAAAAAGGAGCTGATATTAGTCTACACAGTGTATTACAGATGAGGTACATTTCTTCTTACTGCACTCATGCTGAACCAAAGCAATAATTCATAGATCTCTTAAAAGGTTTGTGCACCACCACATGCAAAAAAAAAGGCTAATCTTTACTTCAACATCTGCTTGCGAATGTAATAGCTTAAAGCAATAAGTATACAAGTTTTAAGTTTTTTTAACCTATGTTTTTATCTAGATATATAAATAATGAAATTGATATATTCAAAGTCCAAAAACACACAAACATTAAAATACTGCAGACACCATTCTAACAACAGTTACTCTCCGTAATTTACTAACAGCCCACTTTACTTCCTTCATATGTGGAAGAGTGCTTTGGAATGTCCCACATTTTGAGTATTTGAAATATAATCAATTCTCAATTATCTGCAATGTTTTATTCTTTTTTGATTACTCCATATTTCCTTTTTAAAATCAACGTCACTAGGTTCAGCTATCTCTAAAGCTGCCAAGAGCTTGAACCCATAGTATAAGAAATATTAGTTGCTATGTGTACAAATCATATGAAAGTAATCCAAAGTAATTCTTGTGCCATAGTCAAAGTATAAACGGCTTAATGTTTTCCTATTTCAAAATATTCTAATTGGTTCAGTCCACAGGTACAAGGAAATACCAAAATAACTAAATCAGAAGGCGCCAAATTCTGTTTTGACAGGTGAGCATCTTCTTTAATGAACTCTAGACATCATCCATTTGAGTATTTCTTTTGGTTTTCTCCATTTCCGCTTTAAATATTTATTTCCTGAAGTAAAATTCAAATGATCTATTAATGCTTTAAAATAGAGGAATTCACAGTTCTGATTAAGGTTTCTTCTCTGATCATGCCCATTTCCCTTCTGGATTTACCTAGGGGTCTTGATATGGAAACTCTCAATTAATATCCCTGAAAATTTGAGATAGGTTTCCTGGCTCCTTTCCAACTACAAATAATAGTTTATCCCCACTTCCTCCCTTCTGTACCTTCCTCCCTTCTGTACCGTCCTCCCTTCAATGCCGCCCTGCCTTCCATGCCTTGCTGTGAAGTATCTGCTCTGTGGTACTCAAAGTTCTCAGGAGATAGGGGAATTACACCTGTACAGAGGGATGCTCACTCCCAATACTTTCCTAGCTGCTGCCAACCTGAACTATGAAGTAGGTCAGCACTGAGTTTTGTTTTACAGATGAGGAAAACGAGGTTTATTGAGGTTAAATGGCTTAGCCCATTGACCCAACAGCTGTCAGAATTTAGTAACCATTCTCTGGGCCAGTGCTTTTCAGCCCAAATTTTGTAATACCCCAGGGTGTCTCACATTTCCTAAAATATTTCATGAAATTCTCAAACAATATTCAATTCAAGACAAATATAGGCCAAATTATCTTTCAGACATGACCAGAAAAAAATGTCACACATACATTGTATATCACAACTCTGCAAAACATGAGAAACACCACTATCTGGAAACTTACTGCAGATGAGTCAAAAAGGAAAAAAAAAAGAAGTTAAAAGGTGGAATAATAAGGCAAGTACATAAATATATTAACAATCATTAAAAATCATTTTTTTCATTTGCTCATACCGCTTTTCACATCACTCTATTTGTAGACAGTAGGCAGGCGAAATCCCCAACGCGTCTTGGGGGAATCATGAAATACTTTCTCTGTTTTTCTCCTTTTAAAATTAATAAGAAAAATTATTAACTTGTTCACTGGTTTTGTTTTATCATCATCACATACCAAAATGCTGCCTGGAAACCAGTTGGCTAATATTGAATAACAGTGTTCAAAAGAGTTCCCAGTCATATATCTCCAGTTTTAGTAGTATGTTTCCAAGCAGATGTTAGACAAGGATAGCATAATAAGAAAAAAAATGGATATTTATTAACCTACCACATGTGAGTTGAGGAAACAAAAAGATATTTTGAACATATAGTTATTGCATAGATGCTTAAACAAAGAGCTGATGCAAATAGCAATGATGATGATAAGCTATTTAAAAAGCTGTTTTTCACAGGAACTGTTTCTTTCAAGTTTAAATTGATCTACCAGAGGGCCAGACAAAACCAGTGTTAATTTTATTTACTCTGACCAAAGCTAGTTGTTAACCTTAATCTTCTTCTTTTTCAATGGAGGAAACTGAGGTCCAAAATTGTGAATTGCTTGGCCAAGGTCTCAGCTGGAGAACTAGGAAGGTCTCTAAGTGAGCTGTGATTTACTAGATTTTCAAATAACATCCAGAGATTCAGAATTCCAGGGCTAGCTAATAGTAGAGCCTGGGCTGCAATGCATGTATCCTAAGTTTCAATTGTATAGATTAAGAAGAACTAATGCGGCCATTCACGTCTACAAAAGCAGCTTTACAAATGGCAGATAGGACCTCCCACAAATTCATGTCTAAGAATTTAGAAAGATTTGTATATTGTCTTCAAATTAAATTGAGTCTATCCCTTACCTTTCTCCTTTCACATGAATTTCAGAAGCATTTATTTTAATCATAGCATTACAAACAGATATATGCAAACCCATATACAAAACCCATTAGAGAAAATAATAGAATGTAATATTCACCGAAGACCATGAATTTATTTGTTGAGGTGGCAAAACTGTAAAAATGCTAAATGTTAATGCAATGGTTAAAAGAATGTTGCACTTTTTTAAATCCACAAACCCCTAAAATACCCAAATGTCAGATATTTAACAGTGTACTTGGACTCCACTTACCAGAAATTCCATCTTTATTTCCTAATAGTTTAGGGTTTAAGAGTATTTAACACTCATACTTATCATTTCAAAATTTGAATTTCTGAAAGGAATTAGATTGTGATTGAGGGTTGGTTTTCAAAAGAGTGAAAAAAAATGTGTAAATATATGGTGTCAAATGGCAACCATGGCCTAGACACTGTATAAGAAATAAAGATGAAGATACAGAACATCATTCTAACCAGATAAACCCACATTCTCATGAGGAAGACTGAAATGAAGAGAGTTAATGGCAATACAAAACAGTCATCTTTATGATAGGAAAATAAATTAGGATCTTTAGAAGCACAGTATATTTAATAGCATAATCTGAAATCCACAAGCAACTTAGAAAGTTGGCTTTAGACCAAGGAAGACTGAATGTCTGATTATCACAGACACATCAAATTGGGATATATGCTTGCCCAGCTGCTTTTCACTGGTGAGAATTACATGGTGAATTTAAAGGATCAGAAGAAACAATGGCTCACAAAACAAATTTGTAACAAAAACTCATATACTGCCACTGTTTGATTTCTTGTTAAGTAAAATTCAATGCATAAAACATGAGAAATAGGTATTAAAAGTCCCAGTAAAAATGTAACACATGTTTGAAGCTTTATGAAAGGGCTTGTTATTGACATAAAGCAAAAATGTTTATTTAGCTTGAATAATTAATATTATGCCTCAGTAACTCATAATAAACATCCATTCAATTAAATGTTAAAATATCACTTAAATCAATACATAGTAATTCAAGACTCAGGATCAAAAGGAAAATTAAGAAAAACTGTTTTAATACCCTAAATGCCATAAGTAGTAGATCAAAAGCAATGTAAGGAAATGATTTGCTTTTTTAAAGCATTTTCTTTGAGACTTTGGTAAAAATAAAGGTACCAGTGGCCAAGTCCGGGCTCTGTAGAGTTTCTCGATATCTAGTAAATCATTTAACCTCCCTAGGGACAGTTTTTTCTAATCACTGCAATGGGTGTAATAAAACCAAACTCACAAGTCCTATTTTTAAAAAGCTGAAAAGTTTGCAAAAGGTACTGAGAAACTAGCAAGCCCTTTACTGAGTTTCCATTATTATCATGCTTTTCAGGAAAGACTCACTGGAGTGGAATTAACAAGATGTGACCTCAAATTTTCTAAATTAAAGATTAAGCTTGCCAAAATCCATAGAAACATAAGGATACACTTTATGATTAAAAGAAAATCTCTGGAAACTGTATGTAAAATTCATAGCCAATGTGACAATTTCAAGTATTTTAAGTTGACCACTCAAGCTATCATCTGCTGAGAGTAGTTCAGATTCCAGGCTGTGAATAGTCTCTTCATGGGGAAAACTCAAAGTTGGCTGAACACTGGTTAAGGTAGTGTGTAACAGCTCTCCGTAGAAGCTGCCAGGTTTTCTTTAGAGACTGATAAACTGTACATATCAGGTGTGATGTGTTCATTTAAAATAACTGACAGAAGCAGAAATAGACTTTCTTGTAAAGGCATGACAAAATTAATATTTTTAAACTAATGATACTATAAAGAGACCAATGCAAAGATCTCCATAGGTCCCTGAAGAAACATAGAGGGAACTGAGACGCAAACCACAGCATGTTTTCTGCAGGGCAAATGGATGCTGTATACTTATAAAAAGCCTTCACTACCATCCTCAAAGTCTCTGCTCAAGTGATGATGGACAGCTAAGAAATGCAATGCAATCACTAGCAGGGCATTCAGAAGCTGAAATCTTTTTTATAGAGAAATGCCCCCCCTAATGTGTCTGTATAATTATTTAAGTAATAACCTGAAATACTTTGAAATGCACATTTAATCAAAAACCAGCATCGCCTCTCCCTAAGGTTGATGCCTCTGAACATGAATATGAATCTGAATTCTTAATGGGCCTGCTGAAGTTAACAAATAAATGAAAACAGGTGAGTGTAAATATCTGCAGTATTAAAAGATGACTGAGTGGCATATAATTTCTACCAGTAATTCCGTGCCCCGGTTGAAGTTTAAATTAGTACAATGTTAATGTCTGCTTTGAAGAAAGTTATTATGTACCTTCTAGCCTGGAACCCAGCAAGCTCCCCCTCCTCCCCTCTGTTGCTGCCATTCTTTGTCTTTTCTTTCCTGTGGTCCTGTTTAAATTCTCACCTTGCTCTGCCCTTGTCATCAAGTCGCTCAGGCACAAAGCAGGGAGCATGGGGAGTGTTTACTCATTTCCCAAGTCCATTATCTTACGCATTAATCACTGGTCTGGAACTTTTGGACAATGCTGAATCTGTTACCTTTTTTCCCCCCTTTCCTTTTCTGGCTGCTTTACTGACAGTTAACCAGTTTCAAGCTGCATTTATACTTGATGACCTTTTCATCTGATTAACTATTTTTGTCCCCTAAAAAGAAAAAAAAAATGATATGCTTTCATAGTCCAGTGAAAACATAATGAACTTCAAGGTAGAAGATGAAGTCCTAATTTTTTCAACTAGTGCTTTTTGTTCCTGGAAAGATAGCCTAAGGGAGCTAAATATTCTAAATATTGTTTTGTGAAAGAATGTCTTTGCTGTAATTGAGTTCCTTTTCCCCCATTATTACTAAGTGTCATTTCCAAAAGCAAACATTAGTGAGAAATTCTGCTCAACTTTGGAAAGTACAGATATTTTAAAAATTTAAAACACACATTTTACTCTCTAAAATCGTCATGGGCCTTGCATAACATGAAGGGCTGTTCTGGGAATCCAAAGTTTAGCTTCAATAATGATTACTAAACCAAAGAGAAATAGACGTAAAAAAGCAGGACAGCTGGAGGCTCTTGAACTATAGTTGTCAAAAGATTTGTTTGTGAAACATGCATTTTATTGCCTTGTATGCATGTTATAATGAGGCATGGACAACTGCAACATTACACTTAATGATTGCATTTCTTGTTTCAGCCAGTTTCCTTGTCCTCTTGCAATTAACGTTTTCCCAGATCACCCAAGGCTACTTTGTCAGGGGGAAAAAATCTGAAATTCACATAAATGAGCAATGTCAATAGTTTAGAAAGAGTTTACTTAGAGAACAAAGGGCCCTTATGAGGCACTAGTGAGAAGAAATGGGGAAAAAATGAGTCCTCACAATGTAAGCCTTTTCTTAAAGGGACTTGTTATCAAGCAGTTCGGGATAGTCCCTCAAATCTGCATTAAAATGCGTTTCATTCCATTGACTCATTTGCATTAATTTCTCCCATTATATCTGAAAATGGCTGAATGTCTACCCAGCACAATGCCACAGCCTATCACAGGCTACCACGGAGGCCCCAGGTGCCAATTTACTCCTCTTAGTTCTTTTCATTCTGTTTGCTGATTCTGACAACTGGAGTTCTCCTCTCAGTCCAAGGGACTTTTCAATTGGATTTGCTCGTGGTGACAAAATTGTTGCTTTGCTGAGAGGAGGGGGTTCTTTGATTGAGCGTCTATCACGCTGCCATGGGAAAGCGAGAGGCGAATGATTCTCAGTGGCTTCTGATTTCCAGTATTTGTTCAGCATTAGGCCCACTTATCTCCAGAAGAAAAAGCAACATGTAGAAAGAAAGTGACAGGCAGAAACACACTCACTTGCTCGTTCATTCTCACTGCGCTCTGTATTCAAACAAGGGGGACCTATTACACTGAAAGCTCCAGATCAGCCTCACTCAATTATCACAGTTAATCCTTATAGCTCTATAAAGTAAATATTTCATTACAATTTCAAATAAACAGTCACCCAATCTAATGAAGCAAGAACTCAAAGTGGCAATGTCATAGAACTCGTTACCGTCATCAAAGGAAAGGACACAGCCTTGTCTACTAATAATGAAAAAATGGATACTGGCATATTTATGAACTCAATGGTGTTGTAGGGGGGGGGGGTTGTTTTGTTTTGTTTTGTTTTTTTTACCCTTCCCAGTGCCATTGACCAATTTATCTTTCCAAAATCAATAGAATTGTCAGAATCCTATTGGTCTTTTTTTTTTTTCTCCTTTTATTCCTCTTAGTTTTACTCCCTGGTCTCTTTGCTGGGGTCATTATCTTCCTCACCCAGTACATCCACGCACAGCACTCTAAGCCCTTTCAGCTCGAAGTTTTTTTTTTCATAAATATCAGAGAATTTTGTTATGGTGGTTCAAATTTGAGGAATTCACAGAACATAACATGATCAACTTCATAATCAATTGTTTCTGCATCAATGTTATCGTAAATCCTTTATCTTGTAGGTCCTTTTATCCTTTATCTTTTACTTTTACACTCAGTGGCAAGAACATCTAAAAATAACTCTCATTTCACCAAATATTAATAATTTGAAAAAAGCTTGAATTGAATAAAGATAAGTAGATTAAGTTCTTAATCAAATGTTGAATTACCTCTATGCTATTCTAACTCTCATTTTAATCCTAATCTTTAGTCCCTTGGGGAATCATTTTTCTCAAATTATTATTTTATCCTTCTTATTAAATATTCTGGTAATAGACATTATGTTTTGCCTTGTTATAATTTACTCCGTAGGACAGAGGGTACAATGTGTATAATAGGACAGTTTCTCCTGCTCTTGTAAGAGCTTATTCAAAAGAGACCTCATGTTATGTAATAAGGCACAAATAGTAGATGACTTTAAACCCCTCTCTTTTCCTCTCAATTTAAACAGCAATCTAGTGACCTATCCTACAATTATTGTTAGGTGAATTGTCTTTCCTTGATGGGGAATATTTTTAGCTTGTTTTATTGTTCTCTGTCTACTGGGATTCTTAAATGTTTATCCCCCTTCAAAAATACCACCTGAAACAAGCATCTTAAACATCAAAAGGCACACAAAACACCAGAGGTGCCAGGGGAAGGTGGCCCTTATCTGCCTATTCTGATTCAGTAGGTAGGAGGGGGACCAGGACTCTGTACCTTTACTTGGTCACCAGTGATGTTGATGCCAGGAACATGCTTTGAGAAGAATGAACTAAAGAGTAACCACTATACGGCATTCATAATTTTTATAATAAAGTGAGGGGTAGGTGATCACTAGAGTACTATCAAGATAAAGTCATGTGTAATATTTTCAACATTCTTCTATTAACTTCATTAATAAAAATATTCAGAACACAGATGATTGAGAATATTAGATTTACTAACAAACTGTCCAAAACATGGATGATTTAAATATGAATGCTACTACCACTACTGATAAGTGTCTGCCATATATATGTAATTATGAACTCATCCTTACCATACATGAAGGTCTGTAATATTATGCTAATTATATTAATTATAGAGGCCAGAACACTCAGACTAAGTGACATAAAATAGCTGGCCTAGGACAGGGTGAAACTTGAATCACTTACTCTCTACAAGTTCACTGTCCATTCACTACAGCTCAAGAAGTCTTCACTCCCCCATCTAAACCAGACTCACTGGATCAGTTGTGACAACGCATGCACACATGTTTTATGGAAGGCCTATAAGCGTCCTAGGCCTTCTTCTGAACACTCTGCATTCAATTGGAAAAAGACAAAGTCTGTGACATCCTATATCTACTCACTGACGGTACAGCTGAAAAAAGGAGTGAGCAAAAAAACGTCGCACAAGGACAAGTGCTATGAAGAACATGATTAATATTACATTATAAAAAAATGATTCAGGAATGTATGCATCTAAGGACTAGGGAAATTTTAAAATTTTACATTTAAAATTTGGAATTGTTATTACTGTACCAGCAGTCATTTGCAGTAATTTTTTAAAAGTGAAAACAAAAATAAGCATTTCTTATCACTGGCATTTAAAACTGTGCTTATGACACAGACATGGGAAGTCAGATCACAGCCATGTATGGAGATAATTCCCAGTAGATACTGCTTTGACTAATAGCCTAACATTCTGAGATGAATTCTGCAGTTATTAACACTTAAATACTACATCAATTTTTATTTGAACATCCTACATACATTTTGTTGAATAAATAATCATGTTGAATAAATACATAATTGTTTTGTTGAATAAAGGAGTAAATACAGATTTATGTCATTGATTAAGTATCAAAGTCAAGTTTGAAATTAAAGTAGTCTGCAGTCTTTAACAATTGGCTATACTATTTCTAATTCTTGATTATAAAATATGAAAATTACTATAGGTTATTTACAAGGTCTCTTTGTTCACAAATGCTAATATTCTACAATAATGATTAAAAATTTAAAATCTGAGAGATCAAGTTGTGCTTCAACCTGTTTGGTTGGAATATTTTAAGTGCCTAATACTCTTCAGACCCCTAATCAAAGTTTTCCTAATCTTAACTTGAGACTCTGCACTCCTTTCTTTACATACCTGTGCACACATAAAAAAATATTTTTACAACTAGTAAACCCTTTAATTGATCATTAAAATAAAAGGGACAGTAATGTCATTGATTAAGGCATATACTCAACAGAAGAAGCTGGTCACACCAAGTAACACGTTTTCAAATTTAATGGAATGATCGTGCTAGAAATACAAATTAACTTTTTAATAACCTTTAGGAGAAAAAGTCCTGCTTTGCCATATTGTGAAATACTTTATTCACTCATCCATTCCTCTAACAAACTTGTTGAATACCTAGTTTGTGCACAATCACCTTAGGCACCAGGACGCAGAAATGAATCCCAGAAGAGCAGATACCAGTGATTGGATGCTAGAATATGGATGATTTTTAAAAAGAATATCATCACCAATACAAACAATAATATTAGTAATCAGCTGCCTTTAAGTGTACTTTATTTTTTTAAAAAAGAGAGAGAGATCAAGAGAATCAACTTTATTTATTTTTTCATCTCACCTTTGTTTCTCTGACATTTGTTTGTGGAGGTGGTACTGGGGTTTTAATCCAGGTCCCGGCACATGTCAGGCAAGTGCTCCCACCACTGAGCTACCTCTCCAGCCCCTGTGCACTTCATTTTTAAGTAATTTTATTCTCAACACAGCATTTAAGGACTCCAGCACTATAATATGCTATGTTAATTATATAAACCAGTGAACTTTTACACACATACACATATTCTATTCAAAGAATTACAATGCATTAAACTCCATAAATCTATAAATGTTGTAACTGAAATCAAGAAAATGTTCAGTAAAAATGCAAGGAAAAATAACAAAATCAACAGGCTATAAAATTTCCAAACTAAAAATAAAATATAAAAGCAGTAATAAAGGCTTGGAGTATTGCTGATCTTCACATCTAGTAATTGCTTGGCCTATAGCGCTGTGTTCAGAGTAGGTGCTCAGTCAAGGCACAAGTATACAGCGAGAGCTCTCCTTGTGTCCTGACTTTTCAGATCTGAAGCTATGCCAATGTAGTAAAGATCTGACTATTTCATTTCCTTTGGAAAACTCTCTTCGGACTGATTTCTTCTGTATCTTGACAATTCTTCATATCTTGAAATATGTTATTAGCCTTTTAATTTTTAGCAAGAACAATATCACTAATTATATTTTTACATCTTTAAACCATGCCTTCTCCTTTTCACTCAATTTTCTGCTGTCCTTCCTAAGAATAGATATTATGTAGGTGTCATCCTTAGCTGCTCCCTCTCTAAATCATCCTGCCCAGGGGATCCCATTCATTTCAATCTGCAATCTTCAAGTGAGGTAATAAGTGATCCCCTATTGATATCAACACAGCCAGCTAGCTCTGGACATCATCAGCCAACTATTCTTTTGTAACAAACACAACAACTCCATGACTTTGTCATTGCGTTCTAATTTTCTCTTTTTGTACTCCGTTGCTATAGCACCATCAACCCAGATAAACCAGGCATGAAGAAGACATTAAGACTTCACCTCTCCTACCAACAAACACCTATCTGTGACTGAATTCCACTGGTAGCTCCTTAAGACTTTTGATCTTTCCACAAGGACAGTTATAACAGTCTTCTAACTAGTTTTTTCACCTCCATTTTCTACTGTACTTTCCAATTGGTCCCACAGTTACTTGGCTACTCCAGTTTATTTATGCTGTACAGATTTGGTTATGTAATGTGCTGTCTTAAAAGTCTTCAGTATTTCCCCATTATTTGTTAGATAAACTCTAAACTCAAGGACCAATTAATATCTGATTTCTGCCTATCTCTACAACATCCTAAGCAATAATAGTAATGGCAATCACTATTAGTCAGGCACAGTAGAAAGGTTTTCATATACTATTACGTTTGCTACGCCTATCTATCCCATGAAATGGGTTGGAAGATCCTCAGTTTTACCAGTAATGTTCCCAGAGATAACAGACTCCTGTGCAATCACAGATTACAGATAAACATAGCCAGGATCTGAAACAAGTTCTGTCTAAATCTAAGTCCCTCACTCCTACCCCTCTGCTATTATCCTCCTGGGATTCCCTACCTACATCTCTCTTTCAACCTCCTCTCTGGCGCTTTCTCGTTAGGCTCTTACTGTTAACGTAGAAGACTTCAAGCCTGAAAGAACACTAAAATCTACAATCACCTGGGAGAGTTTTAAAACCCCAGTGACTTGGCTTCATTCACCATTTTTTCTTACTTAGCTGGTCTAATCTCTGGCTTGGGCTGTGGTATTATTTAAAAGCATCCTGGATTTTTCTTAGGTGTATCCAGGTTTGAGGGGTGTAGTGATTAGAAAAATTAAATTATTATTATATAGCTTCCCCAAACATCACAATACCTCCTTTATGTCTTTATAAATAATTGTTATTATTTCTTCCCACGTAATTGTCTATATGGATGTTTGAGCTCCCTGCAAGCAGAAATCATGTTTCCTCTAAATTTATGTCTGAAATGTGATTGGCATGTGGTAAGCTGTCAATGATAATTTGTAAAATAAACATACAAATAGTACTTGTTAATTACTCATACAAATATTTTAAAGGAATTATTAATATAAGAATTGAAATTTAATATTTTAGAGGTCCTTAAACTTGAAGATATTAGAAAGGAAGAATAAGCCCCAAAGAGAAATTGTCTCAATTAATGATATTATTAACACGTAAATTGTTTCAGGTCTAGGGGTGTAGCCCAGAGGCAGAGCACTTGCCCAGTAGCAAAGAGTCCCTGGGTTTAATCCCTAGCACCACACACACACACACACGCACGCACATACACACATAGTTTAACTTTCCTCCTGAGGGAAGGAACAGAGTCCCAGTTAAATATCCAAAAAGTTTATGCCCAAAGTTATGCAGTCATTAGCATCTTGCAGATACATAAAAAATCATAATCTAGGTATAGATAATAAAGACGATGGAAGTCTGGAATTTTTAGCAATCAACATTTTCCTTTTAGAAAGAGCACGCATTAAAAAATTACACCTTTAAGGGCTGTAGATGTAGATCAGTGGTTATGTCACTTGCCTGGCATGAGTGAGGATGCTGGTTCAAACCCCAGTGCCACATACACAATGGTGTGTTAGAGAAACAAAAGCCAGATGAAAAACTAAATAAAGCTGATTCTCTTCCCTCTGTCCCTCTCTCTCTCTCTTTAAAAAAAAATGCATCCTTATACCATCTTTTCCCCAGAGATAGAGTATCTTTTCCCAATGATTAATTATTTAATCATAGAGAAATCAAAATATTATATTGTCAATTAAAATCACATAATATTTAGCATTGTTTATCAGTAAACAAATTCAGTGTTATCAATGCAATCACTTGGGTTTCTAGCATTGTATAAGTTCTCCATATAATATTTGGGAAAAAATAAATTTTAGAGGTTATTTTCCATGAGGTTTTACTAAAACTTTTATAAGAATCTAAAACTCCTATGTGTCTGCAATCAAATGAAAAATCTAAGTTATATAGTATTTGGAGGGGTGATTCAATAGAGGAATAAAATACATAAGAATATAAAGAGAATCTGAATGCCCACATAATAAAAATTAATCATGGTGAATTGCTTTGGGGAGAATCATACACTTGACCCACATTGAAGACTGAAATATTAATCCATTTCTATGACAGAGATCAAGCTTCATAGTCGCTTTTTATCCTTCTCATAATAGAAGCAACAGTTGTAAACCATAATGTTATAGTTCAAACAATGCCCCCCCTAAGACTTCAAATTTATTATAGCATTCATCTCCAAGACAAAAGACCTGGTGTAGGGAAAAAGCTCTTTTTAGCAAAAAGCATGGTTGTTATTTATGGCTCAGATGCAAAGAATGAGTTTGGGGAATTTATCAGAGATGAAGGTATGAAATGTTTTAGCTTGTTCTTCTCTCTCTAATCCATAAACCATTTTCTCAGCCACCCAAGTGAATTCTAATGGAACAGGAATGATGAAATAATATTTTCCTAGCCCTTTAACACTTTTTCTTCTGTATAAGTTTCAGTAGGATAAGAACAATACGGGTGTCTTTTTTTTTTTTAAATTGAGGATAATACAAGCAGTACATAAAGCAATATTTTGCAATAAAATGATTTAGCCTCATAAGCAAAGATTAGCATTTTTAAATAAGTGAAATTTTTGCACTTATATGTGGAAATTCCAGTTATTATTACTGTTACGATTATTATGGGTAATCATAATTAGAATTTCAGAAAGTTAAGTATATTCTCATTAAAATAATTTCAGTGATATAAGCTCGATTATGGCCTCTGGAATCCTAACGACTTAATCATGGTACTTGACCACTTTTAACGTTTTAATCATTAACTATATCTTCTTCATCAGTCACTGTGAAATAACACAAACCGCAGTCAAAACAAAGATGGCTTTTAGATTTCTCATTTTCTATTCTCTTTTTGGAATGAGTGTAGAGCTACAGACAGGATGGCTAAGGTGTGGGGGAGGTACAGCTCAGGGGTGCAGCAGGGCTGGCGGCACCAGGCCCGGGGTTCACTGCCCAGCACCACACAGGCACGTACAAAAGTCTATTTCCTTAATGGCCTGACCAGGAAGAAGCTCCATGAAGGTAGGAAGGTTTGAGACATGTCTTGATATAATGGAAACTTCATTCTTTATTCTTACATATAGCTTTCCCTAAGATGAGAAAATAGTCAGTAAATGTAACTGGAAAAAAAACTGTATTATTTGCCTTCAAGAAAGTAAGATGTCTGTAGCTACAGTTTACTCACTTTTAAAAGTGTTGTACTGTGATCCTCAACACCAGTAAGCTATTCAGACGTCATTTTTTTCTTTTCTAATTAAAAAAAGACAGGCAATTTCAGAACAAAATAAGGCAGCTAAAATAAAGTATGGAATAATCTTTAAGCTGAAAACCTTTCCTGGCATTGTTTGATAGATGTTATACTCCTTCTGTTGTTGGCCAAATTCCTTTTAAATTGTTCAATCAGCTCAAAGAAAATGTGGACTCCATCTAGACAATTTTTAACATCATAATTTGTAGAATTAAGAACAATCCACCACTGAGTTATTTGACACCACACCTCTGATTGCACACTTTCTGAGTGTTAGTGCTTTTTTGATACTATAATTCCTTTGCTACAATTTTCATCTGTATTATACTACTTTATCTTGACATAGGAATAAAAGTTAATTAGTTTCTATGACGACCTGCTCATTACACATTGCAGTTCTTTCGGATTTGTAAATACATTCTAACTTAGTATTCAGAATGCAATGTGTGTAAGCATTCAGAACAAAGAGGGTGAGTTTGTTTGCAGTTAAGATAGACTGGGAACTTGAGTCAGATGACATAATTCATTTGGACATACAGTGTCAGTGAAAAATACGACAAATTTGGTGTCTGCATGCATCATATTTAAAGCTAGAAATGTCTTTCTGCAGTTTTTCTATCTTCCTTTCCCTTTTTTTTTTTTTTAAAGAGAGATGGACAGTAAGAGAGAAAGAGAGAATCAATTTTATTTAGTCTTTTGTGTGGCCTTCGTTACTCCACACTCTGTTGTGTACGTGGTGCTGGGATTTGAACCTGGGTCCTCATGCATGCCACGAAAGTGCAGTAACCACTGAGCCACAGCTCCAGCTCCTTTCTGCATTTTTCTTTCCCTAGCTGCTTGAAAGATTTGATAGAAAGAGTCTATGCAAAAAAATCATCTAGGTTCATTTTATTAGGTACAGGTACTAAAAATGAATCCTTCCCATTTAGCTCATTAAAGTATTATACTTTCTCTAAAATAGTAGTCTTAGACTTTTTTGTGTGCAATAGAAACACCTGTAGAACCTCTTTAGAACTATGAATTTTCAGGCTCCACCCCTATGTATGCAATTCAATGCATTTAAGCTGAGAGGAATGAATCTATATGGTTGATTCATATCAAGCACTTTGTGAGGGTCACTTTTCTGAAAAACCAAATGTAGGCAAAGATTTGTGCAAGTTTTCAAGTTATCAACATATCCTGATTTTAGTATTCTTGTGAAAAAGTATACCTTATGTTGAGGATATAAAATTCATAGGTCTCACAGGATTAATCTAATTTTCATTCTTTTGGAGCAACAGACAGTAATATTCAAAAAGAGATCTTCCAGAACACCAGATATACATATGTTATTGATTGAAAAAAATAGGTGGCATGATCCTATGCATAAAGACCTTTCAAAAGTGGATGATTTACATGAACAAAGGAGGGTAAATTTTACTATCCACTATTTTCTACAGACAGTATTCTTTCTTATGGGGAAGGCAAGCTGTAATCCATTATGCTTTGGGATTCTAATCAGAAACCTATAAACAATGTATAACTTACAAATGCCCTTCAGTGCATTAGAATACTTTTAGTACAGCTTTAAAATTTTAAATCAATTCTGCCATTCACTCCATATTATTTATCTTCAATTTCTCCATATTTTAAATGTCACTGTGTCATATTAAGTAATAAAAAGTTTAAAAGATTATAACCTGAACTTAGCAGATATTCACTTTCATTACTGGGCCTGAAATCCTTGCCTTCTTACATTCACTAGGAAAGAGTCTTATGTCTGCATTTGTTGTCCTCATTCTTGAGTGCAATGACTATTTCCCGCTCATTGAAAGCCTACAGCTTCACGATGTTATTTTAAGCCAATTCTATGTATGAGTTAAGGGTATTTAAAATGTTTACTTCATTATTGGACTATTTTGTCATCCCTTTTAAAAATTATCCTATTATGTAATACTAGCTGAAATTACTCACCATTATTCTGCTATCCTTCAACCATCATTTAATTCTGTCAGTTATACAATTCACATGTCTCATAATCTAGTAAAATTTCATTAGCTCTGATATGAAGCTTAAGAGAAAAAGAAGACATTCAAAGATTAATATCTGGGGTAGAGTGGGTTGCTGGGGATTGAACCCAAGGCCTTGTGCCTGTTCAGCATATATCCTACTACTGAGCTGCACTCCTAGCATTGATTAATTTTTATATGTGCTATAGGTACAGAATTAAACTGAATTACATAATGGGTTTTACTATAAGAAAACTATACTGAAAGGTGCTTGGATAATGAATGGAATATAGTTTTTCAAAATGTTCCGCAGGGTTGGAGATGTAGCTTGGTGTTAGAGTGCTTGCCTAGCATGCGAGGCCTTGGGTTTGATCCCTAGTAACTCACAGGCAGAAAACTATTCTCCCAAAAGTAAGTATTATTATTAACTTTTTTCCTCTTAATAGCAATACGAATTCATATTAAATAAAACTAGTTATTTCGATTTACATATTAATAAATTGGAACTAGGAATCTTACAAAAACAAACCTATGGACAGAACAGACAGGTGCTTCGTCGCTCTAAAGCAATACAGATCTTTCCTCGTCGACATGATTTTTGCTGTAACGCTATTCTCATTAGAATGGAATTTGTGTTAACTTCCCTGTACTAGAACTTACTAATAGGATTGCTAGCAATTATTATACTGAAATGAAATCAGCACAAACTATTAGATCTGTTTAAACAAGTTAAAAATAAACCTTGATTAAATGTTCTTTTATAAGAAGCTGCTCATTAGGGCTACATGGCCTTCAGAAAAACTGGTGTTTCATTAACATCAAAGAATGTATTGAGTTTAAACTCCCTAGCCTAAAAAGTTAGGTAGAAAATAAAGTTATAAAAATATTTTAGATAATGAAATTTTATAAAAGATCTTCCTTATAGATCTTGGTTTAGTCAGTAGAAAGAAATATAATTTTAAGAATGAAGAATATTAACAAGAATATTATCCCAAAAGGGGGAGAAAAAAGAAATCAGAACAGAAAATCTTTGCCAGAATGATTACATGATAAATTTCTTCTAGGCTGAGATACAATCCTAACATGAAATAATTGAATTAAAAAGTCATGTGTGTATTTAAATGCAAATGAGTTTATCAATTTAAGTATTCCTGTATTCATTTTTGCAAAAATAAAAACTGAATTTTAAGCCAGTGCAGTACTTGCAGAACTCTGGAAAGAAGTATACCTTTCTAAAAATAGAAACAACTTTTGTTTTGTTACAATGAATCAGTAAACTACTATGACCTGAGCTGGTAAAAATTGTTTTGTTTATGATAGATAATATAACACAATTAAGATATAGTGTTGGGAACTGTTAAATATTTTGGTTATGGTCTCCAAATTTATACAAGAGAATTGAGTATAATTCTTAAATAATTTTTCATCTCCCATTTCTTTACCATTACACACACACACACACCATACTCTTCATCCCATGAAGAAAAAGTAAAGAAAGGTAAATGTAAAATCTACTTACGGCTTAATAAAAGTAAATATTAGTTCATAAAGTTAGATATTATCTTCCTGGTGAGGATTAGGAAAGAATGAAAATAAGCAGGCTTGAATTGGAAGACCAAGTGAGTCATCGAACACTGAAATTAGCAATAGCATGTTATCTACACTTAATAGCAAGTTGATTTACTTAAAGATTCAATTTACTACAGTTTATAAGGTTTTTTAAATAAAATAATTAATTTTGTTGAACAGTACAGGTATTATTCTGAACACACCCTGCAATAACTATTATAGTAATCTCATATGGACTGAGATCCTATCCTATACAGTGTGGTGGCCCCTTGCCTACAGAGTAATATGAATATGTTCTAGTTTTTAAAAGGAACAAACCTTCTAGTTTAAGTAATTAATATTCCTTAATTAAACATACTAAGTCATAGACAATGCTATTTGTATAAATCCATGAGCATGCCTAAAAGCAACAAAATCACACTTTTGTTAAAGTATTTGTGTATATTTTGCACAAATTTTAAAAGTTTAACCTCTGTAGATCAATGTGCTTCCTTAAAAGACTTTAATAAATTAAAGTGCAGAGAGCTTTTTTTCACCAGGCAGAAAAAGCTGATGAGACAGGTTTAGTTTAATCTCAGGCAATAGAAGTCATTAACCATTCTCTCAGGGATTAAAATATAGCTTGCCCTTTTCTTCTCTCACTTATCATTAGCATCACTTTAATCTCCTAGCGTTTCACACTGCTATTTTAATCATTACTTACTGCCTTTTGACAAGTGCAGAACATGCTTTTTCTCATTGAGGCAATATCCTGGTTTTAGCTGACAAATGTAGGACATAATGTAAAAATATCAAAGTGACATCTCTTAAACACACCTTCATCATAAAAATCTCTAAAGTTACAATATTCCTTTGTCTAGTATTTCCATGAAAATTATCATTTGAAAGGTTTATATCTTAAATAAAGAAAAAAGTTTCCTCTAAATATAATAAAATTAGTTTGGAAAAATATTATGCTGAATAAATGAGATCCAAAAATATGCGTATAAACGTTATTCTTTCACTCTAGAATATATGGTCATGAACACCCACATATTTACAAAAGTAGTCTTTTCTTTCACCCTAACTTTGAAAATAAAATGATATGCTGAAATAGCTAACCTAGTCCTCTTGGATGCTTTATAATCATATTAAATAGTGCATGTACCTAAGTTGAACCAAAACAAAGTGCTACAATGATTACCCTTAATTCTATTATTTTCATAATATCCATCACAAGTCCTCTGATCAATAGATAATATAATTCTTAGAGGAAAAATTAGGTGGAAATAACAATAGTTGCAAACTGAACTTTTTGTTACATATTTTAAATTGCTATTTTAGCTAAAAGAAAAACATATGACAATTTGTTAATGTTCTTTTATCTAATGACATTTAGTTTAATTTACAAAATTTCCTTAATCTAATCGGCTTAAACCTGAAATAGATAACAAATTTGGAAAAAGTCTCTTGGGATTTTGAAATTTAAATTTTGCACTGTGTTTAGACATCAGCATTAGATATGAGAATATAGTCTAACATTTTTATAATATTCTATTTTAACTCAAAACCACACTAAAGTGAAATATTTGAAAATTATAAAACCTGATTTTTTAAGCTGAAGCACCAATTTTTTGGTAACGCTCACTCACATTTGGCCCCAAGCCCTTTAATCTAGTCCATCTGTAATGATCTCATAGTACTTTCAACCATTATTTAACTGTTAGAAGGAAAAATATGTCCCACTATATGTTTCGACAATAAAATCCCTTCTTAAGCTTCACAAAGCAGAACAATTCATTATTTGATCTCTTTCCAGGTTCAAAGTCTGTCTTATTACAGTACTTCAAAGAAATATGTAATCAAAGACAAACAGCTGTGAAAACAATCTTTTATTACTTTATTATCATTGAGAATATATCTTTGGAGTAAACCAATGGAAATGGCATACAAATACTCTTCGTAAAGGTTGTTATTTTGCATTTGTTCACAAACTATGCACATTAATCTTTAAGGCTTTAATTTTACTTCCTATAAATGGAATATTGGCAGAGAGTCCAGTCACTCTATTGTCTGCAGCCCCTCCAAAACTTAAAAAAAAGAATTACCCAAAAGAACAATGGTAGCAACAACAACAAAAGAGTGCACTACTCTGATCTCAAAACAATGTTTTTGATAAACAAATTTTCGAAATGATAGTCAGCGATGTGACTCCTGGGTTAACATTACCCTGAAGCATCACGTTTTCTGATGTTCATAGTAATCAGTGGGACTTGCAGTACTGTTGCTCTACACATTAGTATACATAATTAGAACATGTACGTCAAATGCAGCGCCAATACTGTATTCAAAGAACAAATACAAATTAAGCAATTGTCTTTTAAGGTAATAGCTACATAACCAAAATTCTTTCCATTTTTCATGCATCACGATAATCTGCTCTTTTCTCCATTTCTCACCCAATATACAAGTAAACTGGACAATATAACTTAAAATGTTTTTTTCAAAGGGAATGATCCCCTTCATCAACAGGTTTGTAAGACACCATGGGGCTGTCAGAGTGGAGGTGATGATGTTCTACCCACATATGCAGCCAGAGGACACACTATATGATGAAAACCTTATACACTGTGTCTTAGTTCAGACACCACTCCTCTTGAGGAAGGCATTATACACATTTACAGATGTGGAAACCAAGCTAAAAAGTTCAGTAGCCCTTGACACACACACCCAGGTTAATGTATCTCCAACGTCAGTGTGTTCTCTGCAGCAGATCAGGATGCTATCTGTCCTTGACCAGCTTTCTAGGCACCTGACCTGAGATGCTGCTGAAAGGCACTACATCCTCCCACAAAGCCAACTCTTCTTCAGTAGATGCTAAGGTATGATTACACAGGCAGCAACAAAATAGGTCATTGTAACTTTCTATGAAACTAAATTGGCGATTCATTGACAGGGGCCACAGTTAGAAAGACCATTGTTTCTAGATCTTTACAATATACTGTAAGACCAAGAAAAATGTGGAATCTGCCGTCTCACCAAGACACAGGATTGAAAGACATTACAAAAATGCTACCACAAACTAACAACGTGAAGAAAATGGACGCACAGTAATCGCCATACAAGTAAATCAGATGAATGCAGGCATGAGAAAGGAAATTTTTTTTAAAGAGAGAAGGACAGTGAGAGAGAGAGAGAGAGAGCATCAATTTTTATTGAGTTTTTCACATGGCTTTCATTGCTCTGACACTTAGTTGTGTACATGGTGCTGGGGTTTGAACCCGTGTACTTGTGCATGCCGGGCAAGCGCCGTAACCAACGAGCCACCACTCCAGCCCCATGAGAAAGGAATTTTGAAAATAAAGTACATCCATCCACTTCACTTTCAGAAATTGTAGTATAATCCTGAAAGGCTTAATATCTTTATATTGGTGTAAAAGTTTTGTCTCCACAGATAAATAAAGATGCATATATGAAAACATACATAGAGTCCTACAAAGACACACATACATTAGCTATAGTTACTTCTCCATTCACTTGTAACAAGTCTTATTTTTTTTAAGAGAGAGAGGGATAGAGTGAGAGAAAGAGAGAGACTCAATTTAAATTAATTTATTTTTTCATCTGGCCTTTGTTTCTCCAACACTT
Source organism: Aplodontia rufa (assembly GCA_004027875.1). Classification (NCBI taxonomy): domain Eukaryota; kingdom Metazoa; phylum Chordata; class Mammalia; order Rodentia; family Aplodontiidae; genus Aplodontia; species Aplodontia rufa. Next base: position 106,802 of record PVKS010000047.1, on the reverse strand, counting down.
AGTTGTATGTGTGGTGCTGGGGTTTGAACTGCTCCAACCGCTGAGCTACCACACTAGCCCTATAACACAGTCTTAGTTGTAAAACTATCAGCTCCCCTCTCTGCATTTAAGGTTATCTGAAAGCACTCAAAAAGGAGGAAGAAAGTAAAGCCACTATAGGTAGTAGACGGAAAGAATCAAATAAAATTTTTTGCTGTTGCACATACACCTAATGGAAACTCAAACATCATATTAGCATGAACATTAGCATTTTGTATTTTAAATAATGATAAATCAACAAAATTTTCCTAAAGCTTCTTCATCAGTCAAGTAATAGGGGCAATAAAGAAATCAGAATTGCTTAAAGTTGTGATCCTTCAATTCACATAACACAACCCAGTTCAATTTTACTGGTTACTAAATAAGCAGTATCAGAATTAGAAATGCATTTAATGCATGACTCAATTTCCATAAAAGTTAATTTCCTGACTTTTCAGTTTGATTGCATTAAAAGTTATTCTGTAAGAGAGGCAAAACAAAGCCAGTCACTCCGGCTTTGGAATAATTTAGCACTAATTTGACCAAACATTTCCTTCCTTCCTGTATATTTCTCAAAGCCACTATTACACTACAAATTTTAGAAGAAACATTTTAATGGGCACAATCTATAAGGGAAATAGTCCACAGTAAAATGATTCACAATCAGGGTTGGCAGCACCACCATGAGGTCATATTTTACTGTTAGTTTTAGGATATATTCAAGATAAACTTATGATTTGCAGGCTTTCAGAAGGTCAGATTATAGAACCAAGAGTGACCACCATTAATTATTACATATGGCTCTAATATATATTTCAACTTATTAACATGGGAATAACCTAAGAAAAACTACATAGTGTGGCATTGCAACTTTGGATGCAATATTTTATTAAAATCAGTTAATGTTAATTCAGTGTTTATACTTTGGGTGATTCTTAATAAGCAATAAAAAAGTGGAGTAATGACAGATTTGAATTCTTAGATCTGCAGATCATTTGCCTTCAATGAAAATGTATCATTCATAAAATCATGTGAAGCTATCTTGTACAGCTGCCTTGTAGCTTCTTGAGAGGACGTTCTTATGTATGACTTCATTTCCTGAACAAAAAGTATGTTTAAATGCTACTTCCACAGATCAAAAACTTGACATCTCTTCTACCCCAAAATAAATACCATTGCTTTTATTTTTTCACTCATTGCTAACATTTTTCAGTTCTCTCCCTCCCTCCCTCTCTCCATCTCTCCTCCCTCCCCTTTTGCAGTGCCACCATTTTAAAAATAAAAACTAGGGCTGGAGCGGTGACTCGGTGATTAAGGTGCTTGCCTGGCATGCACCAGTATATAGGTTCAAAACCCAGCACCACATACACAACTAAGTGTCAGAGCAATGAAAGTCGTGTGAAAAACTCAATAAAAATTGATTCTCTCTCTCTCTCTCTCTCTCACTGTCCTTCTCTCTTTAAAAAAAGAAAAAAGAAAAAGAAAAACTAATACAAACTTCATACTTGTAGATTGGAGCTATATTTTTCTCTAAGTTTCCTTCTTTTTTTTTTTCCTTCCTCAT